>JARPRK010112671.1:0-42399 GCA_031763565.1 Amazona festiva | reverse complement strand
TCGCCCGTCATGCCGCCGACCACGCATTTTGACCAGTATCACTATGCCGCGAAGGCCAGGCAGGCCAAGGCCATTGCCGCACAAGCCGGGGCCACTCGGTTTCAAGTGCTCATGGCCGAGGTCTACGAATTGGGTGCGGCCGTCCCGGGCAGCGTGAACCAACTAGAGGAGGCAACCCAAGTGATTGCCGGCGTGATCCGATTGGTCGCCGAGCAATTGCACCGTGAAAGTGAGGTGAACGAATGAAAGCGTCACTAGTCTGCCCTGTATGCGGCGTGGTCACGGTTCGGCAGCGAGCCGCCCAAGTCTATTGCGGGCAGGCGTGCCGCCTCGCGGCCATGGCTGCCCGCAACCGATCGGACCCGGAGGCCCAGCGTTCGCGGGGACGCCTCGGCGGTGCCGCCCGGGGCGCGCAACTCCGGGCCGAGAAACCTACGAAGGGGTATCGCAAGGACCGGGGACGACACGAGCATCGCCGAGTTGCCGAGGAGTGCCTAGGCCGACCGTTGCGACCCGGCGAGGTAGTTCATCATCGCGACGAGGTCAAAACCAACAACCACCCGAGCAACCTCATCGTGTTCCCATCCCAAGCCGTTCATGCACGGCATCACAAGCTCAACCACGGCAAGAACGATTGTGCTTGCCCCGGAATCCGATTGGGGGTGATCTAAATGTCCATGAGTCTTCGCCCGTACCAGGAGGAGGCGGTCGCGTTCCTGCGTGACCGAAGCGCCGCTGCGCTTCTCTTGGACATGAGAAACGGGTCTAGGCAAAACGGCGATCGTCCTAACTGCGCTCGAGCCTCGACACTTGCCCGCGCTGGTCGTTGCGCCCAAGCGCGTCGCCGAAGAAACGTGGCCCGCCGAGCTCGAGAAGTGGCGCCCGGACCTGCGTTTTGCGGTGGCCGCGGGCAAGCCGGACAAGCGGCGTGCCGCGCTCGAATCGGGGGCCGACGTCGTGCTCATAGGCCGGGACAACCTCGCCGACGCCAAGCCATACGCCGACCGCTTCGGGGCTCTCGTCCTCGACGAGCTGAGTAGCTTCAAGAATCCGCAGTCCATCCGGTTCCATTCGGCGCGTGTCCTCTCCAAACGTATCCCCGTGCGGTGGGGCATGACGGGTACCCCGGCGCCGAACGGTCTCATGGACCTATGGGCGCCGTTCTACCTCCTTGACCATGGCGCCGCGCTGGGTGAACGCTTCGGCGAGTTCCGGCGGGCCTACTTCGCCCAGGGTCGCACCTCGCGAACGGGGGTGGTGTGGGAGTGGAAACTCCGCGCCGGCGCTGCCGAGGTGATTCAAGCCCGCCTGGGCGGAGTGGCGTTGTCCATGGGTACCAAGGGCCGGGTGACCCTGCCCGGGTTCACGGTGAACCCGGTTCGGTTCCATCTACCCTCGACGGCCCAGAAGGTCTATGACGATCTCCAGACAGACCTCGTCGCCGGGTTCGATCTCCTGGGAGACGATTGGGTCTTCAGTGCCACGAGCGCGGCCGCGCTCACGAACCGGCTGAGCCAGGCAACCGCCGGCGTCCTCTATGAGGACGTCGACGACCGCGTCCCCGGTGAGCCGGTGCGCTGGGCCGCGTTGCACGACGCCAAGCTCGACGCGCTCGAGGAGGTGGTCGAGGCTGCCGCGGGATCGCCCGTGCTCGTGTTCGTGCGCTACCGCGCCGAGACCGCGCGCATTCTCGAACGGTTCAACGGCAAGCGCGGCCGAGTGCAGGCGACCGACGCGGCTACGGTGAAGCGTGACCTACAGGCCCGGTGGAATGCTGGCAAGTTCCCCCTGTTGGTGTCGCATCCCGCGGCAATCGGGCACGGTCTCAACTTGCAGGAGGGCGGGCATACGATCGTGTGGACTTCGGCGACGTGGAACCTCGAGGAGTGGCAACAGGCCAACAAGCGACTTGACCGCTCCGGGCAGACTCACCCGGTGGTTGCCCACGTCCTCACGGCGAGGGGGACCGTAGACGAGTCGATCCTTGCCCGTCTCGACCAGAAGGCAGACGTCCAGGACGCCTTGCGCCATGCGCTGAGCCGAGTTTCCTGAAGATCGGCTGGGCTGGCTTGCGCTGGCCCAGCCGTTGCACTAATGTTCTAATTGTCAGCAACCGCAGACCCCGCTACGGCGGGACGCCCAAACCGAAAGGCAATTCCATGCGTATTATCGTCGACACTTTCGATCTCACTCCGCGCAACCGCGCCGCGCTGCACACCTTCATTGATGCGGTCGAGGACCCCATCGACGCCGCACCGCGCACGGGGTCCGTTTCGATCCCCGTAGTGCCTGACACCTCCGGGTTCGAGAAGGCGCTTCACGAGGCCACCGCGGGCGCCGTCGGCGCGACCCCGGCCGAGGTCGACGCCCTTCAGGTTGCGGTCACGGCCGCCGAGTCCGAGTCCGAGTCCGAGAAGCCGAAGCGCAAGCGACGCACGAAGGCCGAAATGCAGGCCGCCCGAGCTGCCGAGGAGGCCGCCGACGAGGACGACGCCGCGCGTGCGGCCGCTGGTGACCCCGACACCGACAACGACCCCGACCCGGTCGAGGCCACCGTCGAGGCCGCGGAGGCCGCCCTCGAGGCCCGCGAGGAGGTGACCACCCCGGCCGAGGCTGAGGACGAGGACGACGATCTCCTCGGCGACGAGGCTACCGAGGTCCCGACGTACACCCTGGACGAGGTCAAGGCCGCCGCCAAGGAGCTTGTCGCCGCGGGTAAGTCGGGCCGGGTTCGCGCCGCCCTGCACGCCCTGGGCGCTGAGCGCGTCCCGGACCTTGCCGACAAGCCGGAGGCAATGGCCGACTTCATGGCCCGTATCGCCAAGATCACCACGGCGGTTGACGGTGAGTGAAGGCCACGCGCCGCTAGGCCCGTCGTCGGCCGCACGTTGGATCGCCTGCCCGGCGTCCGTGCGGTTGACGGCGGGCCTGCCCGATGATTCAAGCGAATGGGCGGCCCAGGGAACGGCCGCCCATGCTTACGCCGAGATCATCGCAAGGCGCGAACTGTTGGGCGTTCACCGGGCCGCAGACCTGGTCCTGTGGGCCCGGGACTATCGCGAGTTGTTCGAGCGTGACGAGTTCGAGGACATGCAACGCCACGTTGCCGCGTACGTCGAGGTCCTCCGAGAGCGGCTCGACGCGGCAGGCGCCGGCGCGGAGCTCCTCCTCGAGCAGCGGGTCGACACTGGCATTCCCGGGTGCTGGGGTACCGCGGATGCGGTGATCTCGTCCGCGGAGGCCGTAGAGGTCGTCGACCTGAAATACGGCGCCGGCGTCCGGGTCCACGCCGAGGGTAACCCGCAGCTCATGCTTTACGGGGTGGGCGCCCTTGACACGTTCGATCTCCTGGGAGACGTCCGCATGGTCGGCATGACGATCTTTCAGCCCCGTGCCGGGGACGGTCGGGCGTCCCGCTGGACGATCGAGGCCGACGAACTACGGGAGTGGCGCGACGGGCTTCGCGGCGTTGCCGCCGAGGCGCTCGCCGGGTCCGAGACTTTCGGACCCGCCCCCAAGGGTTGCCAATTCTGCAAGGCCGCGCCGCGGTGCTCGGCCCTGGCGACGGCGTCGGTGCAAGCGGCTTTCGCTTCGGAGATCGACGATCTCGACGCCAACGACCCACCGGCAGTCAATGCTGGCGAGCTGCTCACTCCTGAACAGACGGCCACCCTTCTGGGCCTCGTGCCGCTGGTGAAGGTCTGGGCCAATCGGATTGAGTCCGACGCCCTCGACAGGCTCACCCGTGGCGAAAGCATCCCGGGGTGGAAGGCCGTACGTTCGGCCGGACGCCGGACGCTCACGGACCCGGACGAGGCGGTTCGCCGTCTTGAGGCCGCGGGCTTCGCCCGGGACGAAGTCCTCGAGACAAAGCCCGTCGCGTTGGGCAAGCTCGAAAAGATCGTCGGCAAGGCTGAGCTTGCTCGGGTGCTCGACGGTGTGCTCGTGAAGGGCGAAGGGGCGCCGACCATGGCCCCTGAGTCTGATCCTCGCGAGCCGCTGGGGTTGTCCATCCTGGACGACTTCGACGACTTCGGCGAGTAGTTTCCTGAAGATTGGCGGGGCCGGCTTGCGCTGACCCCGCCTCTCCGGTAGTGTTCTATCTGTCAGCAACCGAACAACCGAAAGGCCCGACCATGAACCGCACCATTGCCGCCCTGGCCCTTGCCGCGGCTATTCCCCTTGCCGCCTGCGGCACGACTCCTACGTCGCACCACCGCGGCCCGGTGACCGCCGCCGAGTTCAAGGCCCATCTTGATTGCGCCGCCGATACATCCGACGCCAGCGAGGGGATCGACCAGGTGTCGCCGAAGCCTGTCGAGGCGTTCGGGTGTGAGCTCCCCGGCGGGGACCGCGTCCTCCTTGTGCGCTCAGCCACGACCGACGACGCCGACACGATCAACGAGGAGTTCCGCGAGGAGGGCAAGGCCGACGGCCTGACCCTCAAGTTCGATCGCCGCGACGTGTGGTCGATCATTGCCTCGAGCAACGAAGCCCGCTACGCCGCCGACGAGGCATACCGAAAGGCGGCCAATTGATGCCGTTCACCCCGCCCAACCGCAACGGCCTTGCAAACGACTGGCGCCCCGCCGCTACCCCTGAGGACCACGGCACGCACGAAGTAACGTGCCGGTCCTGTGACGAGACGGTTACCCTTTTCGGCTCTCAAGTCGAGCGCGCCGGCAACGCGTCCGAGGCGCTTCGCCGATCGGGGCACTCGTGCCATGCCGGCTTTGGACGCCGGCCCGACCTCGACCCGACGAAGTTCAATCTCCGTCCCTCATTCCTGGCAACGCTGCCCGCGGCGTTGCGTAGGGTCGCCGGTTGATCCCGGCGACTGACCCGATACCCATTCACGACACAAGGAGCAAGCACACCATGAGCACCACCCAGAAGGACTTGAAGCGCGTTGTCGTCAAGAATGCCCGGGTTTCATACCCGTGGCTCGTCAAGCCTCAGCCTCCGATGGAGGGGCAGGCAAGCGACCCCAAGTTCGCTGTGACCATGCTGATCCCCAAGGACACGCCCGAGGGCCAGGAGGCCGTCCGCAAGCTGAAGGCCGCCGAGGTGGCCGCCCAGGAGGACAAGCTCGGCAAGGTGGTCAAGGGCTGGCAGTCGCTTATCAAGGACGGCGACGAGACCGACACCGACGAACACCCTGAATTCGCAGGTCACTGGATGGTGACCGCGAGGACCTCGAGCAAGGTTGGGTGCATCGACCGTCGCAAGCGCGAGCTTGATCCGTCCGAAATCTACGCCGGGTGCTACGCCAACGTCAGCGTTACCGCGTACTGGTTCGACGTGAAGGTGAAGAAGGGCGTTTCGTTCGCCCTGAACGGCGTCCAATTTGCCGATGACGGCGAGCGGTTCGGCGGCGGGGGCTTCAACGTCGACGACTTCGACGACTTCGGCGACGATGACAACAACCTGATCGACTGAACCTGAAGATTGGCGGGGCCGGCTTGCGCGGGCCCCGCCTTTCGCTTAGTGTTCTAAGTGTCAGCAACCAACCGAAAGGAGCACCCAGTGCTCAGCATCACCAATGGCGGCGGCCCGCTGCTCGTCGTCGCCGGCGTCGTCCTCGTGGCCGTTATGACCATCGCCAGGCCCGGCCCCGACGAGACCACCGAACGGGCACAGCAGCTCGCAGGCCCGCGCGGGTTGGTCGTCGCTATCACCGCCGGCGTATTCGCTCTCGTCGCCGTCGCCGTCACCGTCGGCACCCTCACTAACCTTCACTGACCAGACAGGAACACGACCATGAACCCCGAAAGCAAGCGTTACCAGGTACGAAGCCGTTATGCGGGTGCTCGGCGAGTAGTTTCCTGAAGATCACCTACACCGGCTTGCGCTGGGCCTGTCGATCGAATAGTGTTCTAAGTGTCAGCAACCGAACAACCGAAAGGCGCACACCATGGCCCTCACCGCCGCCCAGCAGCGATACCTCGACAAGCTCGACCCGACCGACGTGGCCGACCACCTCGACCTGATGACCGCGAGCGATGCCGACAAGCTGCGCGAGCGACTGCGCGACACCCTCGAAGCGATCCGCCGCCATCATCACTGGGAACTTGTTACGCACGACAACGGGCCGGTTGAGTGGTGCGGGGTAGCGCCGTGCCGGTCCATCGACTGGACCGACATTCACGACTGACCGACTGTCGAAACGCCGCAAGGCGTCCGGGCCGGGGTGGCTCCCCTCCCGCTGACGAGACAAGCCAAGACCCGAAAGGCACACACCATGAACAAGCACATGACGCGCGTCGTCCTCGCTGCACACCTCGCCGGCGCGGCAGTCGCCGGGGTTGGCATCGCCCCCCTCGCTCTGGACCGTGCGGCCGCGGCCACCCCGCAGGCGGGAACCATCGTCCAGACCGTCGACACCTCCCAGCCCGGCTCCGAGCGCAACGGCTGGATTTGGTCGCTACCGGACGGCACCATCATGGGCCAGTGCGCGGCGGGCTATGGTCCGCAGTGGAACACGGTTCACGACTACACCAACCGCGTCTACTCGGCCACCGAGGACCAGGGTGGCACCGCCGTTCGGGTGGACGGCCTGACGTGGGCGCAGTGGTCGGACCTCATGGCAACGAGCGGCGTCCGTAATCCGCTGTGGTACTACGTCGGCGACCTGAACGCCGGCACCGAGACCACTAACCCCGTGGGCTACGTGCCCCAGCTCGGCGAGCTGAACGAGGGCGATTGCGTCAAGGAGGGCACCGCGCTCCCGACCCCTAACGATCATTTCAACGGGGGCGGCAACAGCTATCCGATCATTTCGACCAGCACCCCGACGCCGACCCCCACCGCCCCGGCCTCGAGCGCAACGCCGGTCCCGAGCGGCACGCCGTCTGCTTCCGTGCCGGTCCCGAGCGGCACGCCGTCTGCTTCCGTGCCGGTCCCGAGCGGCACGCCGTCTGCTTCCGTGCCGGTCCCTACCGCCCCGGCCTCGAGCGCGACGCCCACTGCCCCGGCCTCGAGCACCCCGGCGAAGCCGAGCACCCCGGCGAAGCCGAGCACCCCGGCGAAGCCGAGCACCCCGGCGAAGCCCGCCCCGGTGGTCTACTACCAGCACGACACCATCCGCATTACCAGCAAGGCACAGGCCGCTGAGCTTGCCGCCCGCATCCATGCCGGCGTGCTGCCCTACCGTGGCGACCGCCTGTCGTGGGGGCATAGCACGTGGTCGTTCACCACGGTTCCGGGACACAACAGCGGCCATGCCGTCGTCGGGCAGACGGTGGACCTGTATTGGGCAATCGACACCGCGCACGGTGCCAAGCCCGTCCAGGCCGGCGGTCTCGCGTGGGGACCGAAGCACAACCTGCCGCAGAAGCTCGCACGATGAATTGCAAGTAGCCTGAGTTAGACCCACACGCGGCCCCGAGGTGTTGCCCCGGGGCCGCGCTTCGTGTAGTGTTCTGTTTGTCAGCAACCAATCCGAAAGGACTCCCGTCATGACACGGACCTATCGAACCACCCCCGAAATGCGCGACCGGATGCGCGCTCGCATGGCCGAACTTCAGAAGCTCCGCTGGTGCGCGGAGTGCAGCGTCGTCGCCCCTGCGGGGCCCATGGGCAAGCACCAGAAGGACGCCGGGCACCGCGGCTGGACGGCGGTTCCGCGATGATCTTTCTCGACTACGAAACCCGTTCGCGGACCCCGATCAAGTTCGGGGTGTACCGCTACACCGAGGACCCCGACTTCGCACCGTTGCTCCTGGCCTACGCCTATGAGGACGCGTACACCGAAGTCGTCGAGGGCGACGAGATCGCCGAATGCCTTGCCGACCTATGGCACACCGACCACGAGCTCGTCGCGCACAACGCACAATTCGAGCGCGTTGTCTCCTCGCGAGTCCTGGGCCTGCCCGTGGGCACCTACCTACCGCCCGAGCGATGGATCGACACGGCCGCGATTGCCGCGGAATACGCCTACCCGCGCAACCTCGAGGGCGTCGCGAAGGCCCTCGGCGCGGCCGAAAAGGACACCGCGGGTGAGGCGCTTATCCGGTATTTCTGCACGCCCATTGCCACCGGCGGGCGCAAGGGTGAATTTCGCACCGCGGAGGACAACCCCGAGAAGTGGGCCGCCTTCGTGCGGTACTGCGTCCGGGACGTCGACACGCTGCGCGACGTAGCCGTGCGCCTAGGTGGCTTTCCGACACCGGCAGAACGCGCAGCGTGGAACGCCGATCAACGAATCAATGACCGCGGCGTCCGCATCGACCTCGACCTAGCGCGCGCGGCCCTCGAGGCCGACGCCGACAACAAGGCCCAGGCCCTCGCCGCCATGCGGGAGCTCACGGGGCTTCCCAACCCGAACAGTGTGGGACCTCTCCGCGAGTGGTTGAACGACCGCGGGGCTGACCTCGACAACCTCCGCGCGGAGACCGTCGACGCTGCCCTTGCGGACCCATCGACCCCGGACGCTGTGCGCGAGGTCCTTGAGCTTCGGGCGGACGCCTCGCTCACCGCCTCGAAAAAGTACGCGGCCGCTCTCGACCGGGTGAGTTCGGACGGCCGCCTTCGGGGATCGGTCATGTTCTACGGGGCCCACACCGGACGCTTTGCGGGCCGGGGGTTGCAGCTTCAGAACCTCCCGCGGGAGTCGTTCCCCAATAACGAGGCCCGGGACCAGGCAATCGACGGGCTCACGTTGGGGCTTGGCGCGACACCGCGGGACCTGAAGGCCCTCCTGCGTCCGTTGCTCGTGGGGCCCTTCGTCGTGGCCGACTATTCGGCGATCGAGGCCCGCGTCCTCGCGTGGCTCGCCGGCGAGGCGTGGGTCCTCGAGGCGTTCCGCGAAGGCCGCGACCT
Source organism: Amazona festiva (assembly GCA_031763565.1). Lineage (NCBI taxonomy): Eukaryota > Metazoa > Chordata > Aves > Psittaciformes > Psittacidae > Amazona > Amazona festiva. The sequence goes on along the minus strand of JARPRK010112671.1, from coordinate 33,579 downwards.
GTACGTCGAGACCGCGAACCGCGCCGGTGAGGCGCTGGGCCGTGAGTTCACCCGGCAACAGGGCAAGGCCATGGTGCTCGGCCTGGGCTATGGGTCTGGGCCCAATGGGTTCCGTCGAATGGGGGCCCAGGGCGACGACGACGAGCTCCGTTTACAAATCACCGCATGGCGCGAGTCGAACCCAACAATTGTTGACTTCTGGCAACGGTTGAACAATGCGTTTGCCCGGGGCGGCACCGCGGGACGGATCACCATCGAGGCAGACGGCGATACCCGCCGTGTCTGGTTGCCCAGCGGCCGCGCCCTGGTCTACCGCGGCGTCAAGCGTCGATCATTCCGGGACCCCGCGACGGGTGACCGGCTCCGGTGGAAAGACGGCGAGATTAAGCGTGAACTAAGTTTCATCGACCCGCGCTACAACGGCGCGCCGTCCCGGATGCACGGCGGCCTTGCCGCGGAGAACGTGACCCAGGCAGTAGCCCGCGACCTCCTCGTCCACGCCCTCGTGGAGCTCGAGGCCGCCGGGTGGCCCGTGGTCTCGCACATTCACGACGAAATCGTCGTCGAGTCCGACAACCCGGACGCCGGCGCGGCCTTGTCCGCGGCAATGTGCAACGCCCCGGCCTGGGCCGAGGGCCTGCCGCTACGCGCCGAGGCCGACCACCTCGACCGATACGCGAAGGGCTGAGGTTGCACAAGCGTCACCCCGCGGGTAGTGTTCTGTTTGTCAGCAACACACCCGACCGGACATAAACGAAGGCCCCGGCGAGGAGTGTCAGCAACCGCGCCGGGGCCTTCACGCCGAGGAGATACCTCAACTCGTCGGACCCGATAACCCAAGACTAGCAGAAAGACAAACACACCATGACACTGCCCGAACCAATCGACTACCCCGGCGTAAACATCTACGCCGGCGACTGCCTCGACGTGCTGCGCGGCCTGCCCGACGAGTCGGTTCATGCGGTGGTCACCGATCCGCCCTACGGACTCAACTACCTGTCCCCCGCCCAAATCGCGGCCGCGCTCACCGCGTGGGCCACAGGCGACCGGGACCACGTACCCGACGCCCGAGGGTTCATGGGGCGGAGGTGGGATGCTTTCGTGCCCCCGCCTGCCGTGTGGGACGAAGTGCTACGCGTGCTCAAGCCAGGCGGGCACCTCGTGTGCTTCGCCGGCTCACGCACTCACGACATGATGGGCCTGTCCATCCGCCTCGCCGGTTTCGAGATTCGAGACAGTCTCGCGTGGTTGTACGGGTCCGGGATGCCGAAGGGCCGCAACGTGTCACTCGACCTTGACAAACTCGAAGGCGCGGAGCGTCCCATGGTGCGTGTGCCGCTGGAAAAGGTTGGCAACGCCGCGGTGCCCGGCCAAGGGCGAGACGCCGCACCCGGCGGCGCCCGTGCCTATATCCGCCGCGCTGAGGAACGGGGCTACCACGAGGCGCCCGATTCCGAACCCGTGTCCGACCTGGCGAAGCAATGGGCTGGCTGGAGCACCGGCCTGAAGCCCGCTTTCGAGCCCATCACCCTGGCCCGCAAGCCGTTCCCCGGCGGCGTCGCGCGCAACGTCCACGAGCATGGCACCGGAGCACTCAACACGGGCGCGTGTCGGATTGGCACCGAGGCGCGGGTGAACAGCCCCGGGGGTGCTATCACTGACCCCCTCGCCCATGGGGCCCGCGCCGCGGACCCGCCGCGCGCGGTCGAGGGCCGCTGGCCCGCTAACGTCGTACTGGACGAGTCCCAAGCCGCCGCGTTGGATGAGCAATCGGGGGTGAGTTCCAGCCCCGCTCCGGCCTTGATGCGCCGGGGCGCGACCACCGGGACATCGATAGGGGGACATGGTACTTTTGGCACCGCCGCTCCGCACGAGGCCATGGTTGGCTACGGCGACACCGGCGGCGCGTCGCGTTTCTTCTACTGCCCTAAGGCGTCCAAGTCGGAACGCCCCATAGCCCCCGACGGCACGCGTCACCCCACGGTGAAGCCGCTGGCCCTCATGCAATGGTTGGTGCGTCTCGTCACCCCGCCGGGTGGCGTCGTGCTTGACCCGTTCGCCGGCTCGGGAACCACCCTCGAGGCCGCGGTCCTGGAAGGTTTCGACGCTATCGGCGTCGAGCGCGACCCATCCTACTTGCCGTTGATCGAACAACGACTAGACCGCGTCACGGCCGCGTCCGACCTCCTGGGTGAGGACCCGTTTGGTTTGGACGAGTGACCCGTAAGCCCTAGTGTTATCACTGTCAGCAACCCTCGAAAGGAAGTCCCCATGACCACCAATCGTTCCCACGTCCAGCCGCCGGCCGTTGGCGTCGGCATCGTCCTCAGCATCGTGGCGACGCTCGTTGTTTTCGGCCTCGCCGCGATCATGGCCCCCGTCCTCGGGTGGCCCGGCGCGGTTCTCGCCGCGGCCCTCGCGTATCTCGTGCTCGCCACCCTCGGCGCCCTCGCGTGGTTCGGGCGTGGTCTCGCATGATCGACGAAGCCACCACATGCCCCGTGTGCGGTGGGACGAAACGTCCGCGCTACGCCACGTGCTCGCGGAAGTGCGGCGGCCTCCTACGCCGCCAGCACCGCGAGTCCATGCTTGAGGACTTCATCCGCCTGCACGCCCAGGGAGCCTCAACGTGGCCGGAAATTGCCCGCATTGCGGGATACAAACCCCGGTCCCTCGCCCGCACTCTCGCCCGGTACGGCTACGCCGAAGCGTCGGCGGCCGCTTTCCGAGAGGCGCGCTCCGAATGATTGGCCTCGTGTGCGTCCTCCTAGTCGTCTTCCTGTGCCTCGTCGTGGTCGTCATGGCCGCGATGCCGCTTGTCCTGTGGGCCGCATCCCGCGAGCCCCGAAACCGAAAGGATGAAACCCAATGATCTACTTCACCGCCCCATGGTGCGCGCCCTGCAAGGCGCTGCTCCCCAAGGTCCAGAAGGCCGCCCAGGCCGCCGGCGTCCCGCTCCGCGTGGTCGACATTGACCAGCACCCCGATGACGCCCAGGCCGCCAACGTGACCAGCGTCCCCACGATCGTCTACGCCAACGGCGAGGCAACCCACCCGGCGCAACTCCCGTGGTCCTCCACCCGCCACCGCATCGAAATGGAGCCCCGCGCATGAGTGAACCCATCGAGCCACTCGACGCCGAACAGCTCGCCAGCCTTGAAGCCGCCTACGCCGCACCGAGCCCCCGCATGGGAACCGAGCTCACGATCTACGCGACTGACAAGCGTGGCGGTCTCACCGTGGCCGAGCTCGAACGCCTCGCCGCTGAGTGCATCGCCAAACTCGCCCCCGAGGCCCAGGTCTTCGCGACCGTCGGGTGGAAGGGCCAAGTAACAAAGCTGGTGGCCCGCGGGCCTCAGGCATAACCGAACAACCCAAAAGGGCCCCGCCGCATTGCGGCGGGGCCCTTCTGAGATTAGGTCACCCCCTCGTTAGGCCGGGTCGGTCGTGGTGGTCGTGTCGGACTCGACCACCGGCGCGACGGTGTCCACCGCGGGGTCCGGGGTCTCGTCGGATTCCGCCTCACCACGCCGCGGCGTCACCGGATCGACAGGAACCTCGACGGGCCCTGCCGTGGCGGTGACAGTGTCGGCCTCCGCGGCCGGGGTCTCGTCCGATTCGGCCGCCGGGCTGACCACGACGGGCGTCCCGGTCGCAATGTCCGAGGCCGTACCGGCCGCGGCACCGCTGGACGCCGAATCGCTGGTGGTTGCCAGGACGTGAGCCGCCGGGGTCACCTGGGCGCGAATCGTCTCCGAGACAATCGCCATGCCGGCCGCGACCACGGCACAAATCGCCGTCCGCTGATCGGCGGTGATGTGAAGGCCGAACGAGGCGGCCATACCGAGCACGGCGACGACAAACGACGTGACGCGTGCGGGCTCGTCCTCAATGAGTGACTTCATGGGTTGGGGTCCTTTCACTGGATGAAGTAGGAGGCGCCCAGGGTCTTGACGACCACGGGCAGGGCCAGGAGCACGGCGAGAGTCTTCGGGCCGAGAATGCCGTCCGCGGACAGACCGTGCTCACGCTGGAACCGGGCAGTGAGGAAACGATCGTCCGACCTCCACACGCCGTCTCGCGTGTTGTGAGAGTCCGGGTAGACCGCGTGCAAGGCGTCCTGGGCAATGTGAACGTTGCCCGACGCGCCGCCCTTTGCCGACTGGGCCACCCCCGCCGCGAGGACACCGGCGCTGAACGGCTTGTGCGGCAGAACGTTGGCCGCGGCCGCTGCCGGCGCGTTGATGTGGGCAACCGCATGGGCGGACGTCGCCGTCGCGGTGGACTCGCCGAGGTGGGCCTTCACCAGTGCGAGCAATCGGTCGATCGGGAAGTTGCCCGGGTCGCCGTGGTCATTGCCGGGCACATGCTGATGCCCCGCGACGCCCTCGAACTTGAGCCACTGGGCCGACGAGAAGCGGGCCGCGGACTGCCCGGCACTCGCCGGGTAGCCGAGCCACTTCGGGGCGCCCTCGAGCTTCAGGCCCCACTCCGTGTGCAACCACGCCACCAGGGCGACGAGCTCCGAAAGCTGCGCGTCGGTGGCCTCCGGCCAATAGATCACGCCGTACCGCTGAGCCGTTGCGCGGTCGCACGTGCCCACCAGCTCGATCTGCACACAGTCCTGCGTGTTGGTCGGCGTGGTGCCGGCCTTGTGCACCAGGGCGCGGGCGGACATGTTCACCGGGAAATGCTGGCGAATGCCGTGGCCGTGCCACAGGGTGAAGGTCGGCGCCTCGGAGCCGCCGTTGTAGCCCCACCAACCGACGCCCTCGGTGGTGTGCAGCACCAGCGCCATTTCGGAAAGGTCCATCGTCACGCCGGGGTGAGCGGTGGCGAACCACTGTGTCACGTGGTCGGCTGCGGGATAGAGCGGGTTTCGGGTGGTCATGCGGTTACCTCCTGGGTAGGGTTGTCGCCCCGGCGGTCGGGGTCGACAGAAGCGGGCCACGGTCGGGGCGTGTACCCGTAGGTTGTGATATCGGCGCGAAGCTGCCAAGCGTAGCCCGTCAAGGTGTTGTTGACGTTGAGCGCCTGCCTCAGCTCGACGCGGGCTTTGTCAAGTTCGATCAGTGCGGCCTTGAGCTGCGCCCCCGTCGATTGCTCGACGTGCAAAGCCCATTTCTTCCACTCGTCCTCGAGGCCGGTGTCCCTGGCGACCTGCTCAGCCTCGGCACGGTGCACGTCGGCGGTGCTGGTCTTAGGCGCGTCGGGTGGTCGTCGCCAGTACCCCACGAGGGCACCAACCACGATGGTCAGCAGCCCGCCCGGGACAGACCACTCCTTGAGTATTTCAATCACGGGCCCGCGTCCCCTCCTGTAGCGTGAGCCCCCGCACTCGCTTCTCGTGGCGGTGGCTTAGATACAGGTCGCCGGTATGGGCCACCGCCATGCCCAGACCAACCCACCACGGCACCACCCATCCTCGGTGGGCCGACAGCGCACAGAACGAATAAGCGAACCACCCGAGCATGGACAGGCGCAACCCCCACCGCTGCCACTGCCAGAAGTCTTCCAGGAACTCGAACCGGCGGGACGATGCAAACAACCACGCCGACGCACCGGCGGTCATGGACAGACCGACCACGAGGCCCTGCCAGGGGGGCAGCTCGGCGAGGCTGGGGGCAGGGTCAAAGTGTTCATCGAACACACCGGCCACGATCAGCAGGCCGAGGCCCCACCCCACGGCGTTCACGATGAACGCGTGCCAATGGGCAAAAATTCGGTCCCTCAGCCGTAGATGACCGGGGTCGGGTGGAATGTAGCCACGGTCAGGCATGGGGTCACGCCCCCGCCAGCTTGTTCCAACTCGAGGCGATCACATAGTCAAGGTCGGTGTCCGCGCTGCTGCCCGGGGTGGTGGCCTCGGCGGCGGCAATGGTCGGGTTCATCGCGCACGCGAGGATCAGCGAGTTCAGCGCCGGGGCGCTGAGGTTGTCGGCCTGTAGCGCCTGAGCCTGCACTTGGAGCGCGAGAGTCTTGCGCGCTGACTCATAGGTCGGCGTGTCGTCCTCGGCGAGAATGTCATCCGCCGCGTGGAGCGCGGCTACCGAAACTCGACCCCGGAACGTCGCACTGTTGAGTAGTCCCCACTGGTCAACATAGGCCATGGTCGGCCCCCTTTCTTGTCAACCACTAGCCTACGTCACTTTGTGTATGTAACCCTGAGCAGGCAATCCTTTGCGGCTGTGGAAAACTTGCCATAGTAGGTGCCCGAGGTGCCCGCACCTTCGCCCAAGGTAATGCCGGTGATCTTCCCTGCGGCAAGATCGGAAGACCAACCAGACGGCAGCGTCACCCACTTCGTAGCGCCGCGGGTCCACTGTGGTGAGTCGAACGCGGAGCCGCCCGAGGTTTGCGGGTTCGATGGTGCCGACGATGCCGAGTGCCTACCGATCTTCGCTTTACCGCCCGAACCGGCATACCAGGACTTGTCGACCAGCATTACCTCGACCTTGGACACGGTCGAACCGGACAGAGCAGCGGCCAACGTCTTGCCGGCCTCGCCCCCGGTCGAGTTGGCCGCAGTCCACCCGACCATCGAATACCACTGGTTTCCGCCGTAGTAGCCCTGTCCCAGCACGTCGGTGCGAACCGTGCCACCCTGCCACGACTTGGACCACGACGCTTGCCAGGTGGTCGTGTAGGTCTTGCGCTGTGCGGTCGGGGCGGCGGCGGCGGTGCCGCTGTAGGGGGCGCCACCGCCTGAGTTGACCAGACCATCATTCATGCTGCCCGAGGGCAACGCCCCCATGTCCTCCACATAGAAGAATGACGGGCTGGTGCTGGTGCCGCCCATTTGCGTGGAATAGTTGCCCGAGGTGTTTTGATACGTCAGCAGCACCCGCGAACCATAGGGGCCGGTGTAGTAGGCGCTGTACGGAACCTCAACGTGCACGCGCTGCCCGTTGCTGGCGTTGCCGAGCTGCACCAGGGCTTGCCCAATGGCCGTGCTGCTCGTGGTCGGGGTGGGTGCATTCTCAACCGTCGAGCCGTGCGACTCACGGACGCGCAGCGCAACCAGCGAGTTGGCCTGCGAGCACGTCAAGTTGCCGTCGAAAACGATCCGGTACGCGCGACCCTTCCGGGCGTTGAACGAAAGTTCGTAGGTGCCGATCTCGCCGGACCCGGCAGCGGGCACCACAGTCGGCAACGCTATGAACTGCGCCGCGAGGATTCCCAGCGGGTACGGGTCCAAGATATCGTCAAACAGGTCTTGCCCACCGACGGTGAAGTCTCCCGACACGTCCAAGTCCTGCGCCAAGCCGTTGCCGTTCTGGTCGAACCCGGCCAGGGCGTTGCCGCTGGAATCAGTCAGCATAACTTGATCGGCGTCCGTGCCGCCCAGCGACAGTGACGCATACTCAACCCCATCGCTGTCGGCCCGAATCACCTCGAGCTTGGAACCGCCGAGGTGCGCGCGGGGCGTGGCGGTCGCGTTGGGCGAGAAGATATCCGCACCGCTGATCTTCATACCGTCGATAGCACCGGCGGCAATGGCGTCGGCGGTCACGGCGTTGGCGCTGATCTTGTCGGCCGTGACCGCGTTCGCGGCTAGCTGGTCGGCACCGACGGCCCCGGCAGTGATCTTGGCGGCAGTGACTGCATTAGCAGCCAGTGAGTCCGTGGTCACCGACCCGGCGGCCAGCGCCCCGGCCTGCACGGTCCCGGCGGCCAGCACCGACCCCGACCACGGGGACGCCACCCACACGCCCTTGGCGGCGTCCCACGTCTGTGAGCCCACCACCTTGCCGTCGGCATCCGTGGCAAACCACGTGTCGCCACCACGTGGCGAGGTGGGGGCCGTCGGCCCGGTGACGACGATGGGCCGAGCCGACAGGGTGGCCAGGTCCGTTGACAGCGCGGCCAATGCCTTAGCGCGGGCGTCGGCCTCCACTGCCAGCCGGTCAGACAGGGCGTTGATCGTGTCGGCGGTGAACGGCACCGGCCGGCCGAGGACCTCCGCGACATACCAGGACCCCGAGCGGAGCTCAATGAGCACCGATTCCGCCTCGAGGGGCTCCCGGACGCCGTCAGACAGAAGGGGCAGGAGGGCATGGGGGACGATCGCGGGGACAGTGTCCAGGGATTCGCCGGCGTCGTTCAAGTTCACTTCGGCCCGGGTCACCGGGGCCGCGGGATAGAGATCGACCCGGACGTCGTCGGTGAGTGTGACCGGCGCGGAATCGACGGTGGTTACCACGTCGGGGTCGTCGTCGGTCGGCCCGTCGACAACGCCCGTGTAAGCGTAAACCGTGTCCGAGCCGTCAAGGGTGAATTGCCCGCCGTCCCGCTCGAATTGTCCGGCGTTGTAGACCGTGAGGGCCGTTCCGTCCCAGGCCGACGCGACACCGCCGAGAAGCTCGGTTGCAACGCTGAGGATATGCCCGTGGGCCCGGGTTGGTTCGTTCATCGCTTGCTCACTGCCTTTCGGGGGGTGGCCTTGCGCGGGGTCTTGCGCGTCGTGTTCCGAGGCCGTCGGATGGTCCCGGTCGCGTAGGTCTGCCCGATGCTCATTTTACCGGAGGACGACAGGGGCAAAGTGTACTTGCCCACCTGCATCCCCCACGCCCAATCGCCGGTATTCACAATGACACTGTCGACCGGCTCAAGGTGAGGAACCGGCAAGGAATCGAAGCTGATCGAGACGCCCTCCTGTAGTCCGGCATTCAAGTGTTGAACGGCGAGGGCCCGGGCGTCGGCGGCCTTCGTGATGTTGTCGTCCTGCACGTCCTCATGCAAGTACCGGGGAACCCCGTTGCGCCCCAGGGATTCACCGCTGAGCGGGTGCGCGGCCGGGGCCTTAGCCGTATAGACGACGGGCGCCTTCGCCCCCGACGGGGTCCCGCCGGTCACAGTCACATGATTCTTGACGTTGGTCACGTCAAACTCAAGCGCCGGCTGAGTGGCGAGGGTACCCCCGTCGCCGCGCTTGAACGTCCAGCGCACCGGCGTTCGCGCCGGGTACAACCGGGCATAGCCGCGGCCGTCATAGTCCAGACGGTACGGCGACCAGGTTCGGGCGATGGACTGTGCGAGAGGCCAAATCGCGGCTGAAGCCGCGAGGGTGACGTCGTGCGTGGTCTTCGTGCCCATGTCGGGTATGTCAATGAAAGTCTCACCACCGGCGGCCAGGAGCTCGCGTAGGACCGTCGTTTTGAGCGTGCCAGCCTTCCATGTCTTGTTCACATTGGAGGGGCCCAGGAGCAACGACTCCTTGCCTTGAGCGGTGAGGCTCACGGTCTCCGCGTTGCGGCTGTAGGTGTCCACGGGCCCCGTGAACACGGGGATATCCACCCACCGGGGGAACTCCGGGGACTTCACCCCGTAGAACACTTGCACCATTCGATCCAGGAACAAGCCTGCGGAGTCCGGGCGGCCGGTGTCCATGTTGAGGGCGTTGTCCGGGTCCAGAATGTCAAGCGAGAGGGTCCGCTGGACGTCGCGGGTGCGGTCGGCGTCCACTTGCCCCGACAAGACCCGGCCGCGGACCACGCTCACGAGGTTCTGATCCGGGTCGAGCACCCTCACGGTAACGCGCATGGCGTGGGAGCCCACGAGACCCCGCTCGAATGCGGCTTGATCCTTGGCGGACAATCCAAGCGGGATCACAAGTCATCACCATCCAGGTCGGCGTCAAACGTGTATTCGCCGGTTTGGTAGAAGTCGAATGAAGCGATCCACTCGCCCCGGTGCGCGGGGTCCCCCTTCACCAGCACATTACGGATGACCACCGGGAAGCTCATGTCCTCGATAAGCAACCGAAGCGGCTTGCCCGGTACGGCCTTGAACGCGAGGAGGTTGTCCCGCCAGTCGGCGGGGTCGGTGCTGTTGCCGGGCACGGCATAGATGCCGCCCTCGATCGTGCCTTCGTAGCCTCGGAGGGCCTCGGTAATGAGCACGACCCGGGAACCCCCGAGGACCTCGTGAACCTCACCCACCTCGGGGAGGGTGATCTCGTGGCCGGTGTCGTTTTGAATGCACACCTGGGCCCCGCCGCTTACGTCCTCAACGAGCCATGTCCCCCAATGTTGCGCGGTGGCGGTCACCGTGGCGGGTTTGCTGGTCACCCCGTTACGGATTGCGTACACCGTCCAGGTGTGCTCACCATTCGGGGCCACGGAATCGGGGATCGTGTAGAGATTGCCGGTGCCTCGGAGGTCCGACCCGGGATACTTGGCAAGATAGGCCCCGTCCCGGTACACCGTCCAGTAATCCGGCTCCTCGGCACACGCCCACGTGAGCCGAACGGCGGGGTCCGCGAGGTGACTATCCGCAACCAAACCCGTCGGAGCGGTGACCGTCGACGAGGGAGCGTAGGTGAACTCCTGAATCGCCTGGGCATAGTTGGGAACCCCGGGCACTGATTCGCGGTTGTAGATATCCGAGACATGCACGAGCACGCGATACTGCCCCGCCACGGCTAGCGGCTTCGTCGGGGTCCATTCGGTCGCGCTGCTGAGAGTGTCGGGGGAGGCGTCCACCAGAACCCAACGGTTGTGCTTGTCGAGTTGATACAGGTAGACCTTGAATCGGTGCTGATCGCCCTCGCCGCTAAACGTCCAGTCAAACGGCGGCGTCGAGTCCGTGATCTTCGGTGTCGACGGACTAGGGTTCTGCCAGGTCACCACGGGCATAGGGCGGTAGGTAAAGCTCGTGGGCAGCGACCATTCGGACCAATTGCCCGCGCCGTCCTGGGCGCGAACCCGCCACCACACGACGACGCCCTCGGCCGGCGGTTTGTAATCGGGGTAGTCGGATAGGTCCAACGACGTCGTCGTCGCTGCCACCGCGCCGGAATCCCACGAAGGCGACCCAAACCCGGACGCGCTGGTCGCGGTCTGCACCTGCACGGCAGCAAGCGCGGTGTCCCCGACGTGGTCGGTGAAGTCAAATCGGAGGTCCGGCGTCGGCGTCCCCACAACACGACCACTCGAGGGGGCCAGCGAATCCGGCGGCAGCGGGGCTTCGGACCATTCGATGATAAGTGCCGGGTCCATGGTCGCGGACTGATTGGTCTGAATGAAAAGGGTGGCGCCCTTCGTGTCCGTGGACATAAGCCGGAAACCGCCATAGGGGCCGCCGTCGGCAATCCGCTGCACGAGCGCCGTAACGTCGATCTCCCAAATCGTGTTGTTGGCGAGGGGTGCATTCCGGGTAAGCCATACGGCCGCACCGTCGGTTTTGGTCGGACGAGTGTTCCAGGTCAACGGCGCGAAGTGCATGGCCTCCGCGACGGTCTGGACCCCTACCGCGTGGGATTCGGTACCCGTGAGCGCCCGGGTGCGGAACCGGAGGGTGGCCTTCGCCACATTGGCGCCACCCGAGGGGAACGGCATGGGGAAATAAAGCCACGCCTGAGACGTGGGATTCGACCCCTTCAGAAACAGGTAACCCGTCTTTCCGAAGTAGTGCCCCCCGGGGTTGTCCGATCGGGTAAACGCGGAATACTTCACCCGCAAAATCGTCTTGTTCACCGGCTGGCCCCTGCCCTCGCCCAACGTCCGCGGGCGCTATCGGTTCGGTCGATCGTCTGCAAGACCACGGCCTCGATGAATGCCGTCGAGTCTTCTGTCAGGGCCAGCGTACCGCGAAGTTCCCCGCCGCCGCCGCCCGACAGGAGGCGTCGCGTACTCGCTGCCGTGTGCACGGTCTCGCCGCCCCGCATGAGTCGCATAGACGGGCCCGTGACGAGCTCAGCGCCCTTCTCACCCACGGCGGCCCATCCCGGCGCGGCATTCGTCGTGCCGGTCGCGTAGCCGTGACCGTGGCCGATAACGCTGAGCATCCTCGAGCCGTAGGCATTCTTAGCGTAGTGAATGGCCGCGAGCGCGTTGTCCAGGCCGTTGTGAATGTTCGTGTGGCCCGGGAACATGTTGGCGCGGAACGTCGGCGGGATCACCTGCAACAGACCTTGGGCCTCGTTGCCGCCCGAGTTCACATCGTGAATCTGCTGCGAGATGGTCGGGTTGCCACCGGACTCGGTGGCCACCTGGCGAAGCCACGCGTTCACGTAGGCGTCAGTCGTCGGCAGACCGTTCGCCTGCAACGCCTGAACGATGGTCGAGCGCCAACGGGCCACGCCGGTGCCTCCGGGGTCGCCGGCCGAAGCAACATCACCCATGTCGGACGAGGCCGACGCCTCAGCCCCGGTGATCTTGTCGAGCACGCCCCTGACGATTCGCATGGGCAGGGCCGTCACGAGCTTACCCACGAAGCCCCCGCCGGCGGCTTTCTTGATTGAGCTGGTCGCCTTGTTCGCAAGGGTCTTGACGGGATTCAGGGCCGACAGAATTTCACTGCCCAGGCCGACGGCCTCGTGGCCAACCCAGGATGCGCCCTTGCCGAGCCACCCAAGCACCTTGCCCGGGGCATTCTTGATATCGCCGCCAATCTCGTTGATGACCCCCTTCAGGCCGGTAGCCCGGCCGGTGCCGAGGATCGGGTGCCACCAACCCATATAAGGGGCATTCCAGGTCGAGAGAATCTCGCCGACGGCGCCGATGCCAACCCGACCTCGGCCGCCCCAGTCTGTCGAAAGGACTTGCCCGCCGCCGATGGACAACATTGCGTGCCCATTCGCCGACGTGTTGGCGAACACGGCCGCGCCGGGCGGGGGAACGTCCTGCATGTTCACGGGGCCACCCTTGGCCGCCTGCATGGCCGTGGCGACCATGAGACGGGGGATGCGGGCGCCCCACGCGCGGTTAACGAAGTTCAGGCATCGCTCGTGCCAATTCTCGCCGTCATGGGCCAGCGCATAGCCGCGGGAAATGGCGTCCTCCGTGGGGCCGCCCTGTCCCGAGGGGCCCTTGGGGCCGCGCTTGACCACCTCGCCGATATCCTCGCGGACCCCGCCACGGCGAAGCGCCGAACGGATGCGCTCCATGCCGACCCGACCGCCGCCGAGTCGGGTGGTCTCCTCGTCCATGACGAACTCACGGCCGTGCACCACACCCGCGACGGTGTCGGGGTCAAGGTCGCCGGTGTAACCACCCTTGCGGAACTGCGGCACGTCCGGGAGGTTCGGCACTTTGTCCTTGATGCCGAGGACGCTGGCCACCTTGTTGACGCCGCCAATGAGCGAGTTTCCGATCTTGACGACTGCGACAATCGGCTTACGCACCAGCTCGCGGAGCTTGTCCCAAGCCTTGCCGATGAATCCCACCGCGGACGAGAACAATCCGCGAATGCCGCTGAGCGTACCCGAAATAATGTCCTTGGCCTTGTTGACCGGCCCGCTCATAATGCTTTTGAGTCGAGCCCAACCCGACGAGAAGGTCGACCCGGCCCAGTGCACCAATGCCCAGAAAACGGCACGGATTAGCGCGAGGTCAATGCGAACCGCGTTGATGTACCAGAGGATCGGCCCGCGGAGCAAATTCTTGAGTCGGTTCCACCCGGCCGCAAAAGTTCCAGTCACCCAATGGACCACCGACCAGAAAGCCGACCGGATAGCGCCGAGCGCACGGGAGATTCCGGCGAGTCCGGTACGAACCGGCCCCGCGAGGCGGCTCGAAACCGCGTTCCACGCGGCCCCAAAAGTTCCGGTCACCCAATGGACCACCGCCCAGAAGGCCGACCGAATCGCGCCAAGTGCCTTGGAGATTCCGATTTGGGCGGCCCGGATGGGAATTTCAAGGAGCACCCGCACCACGCCCCAGGCGGACCTCAGCACCCCCATGAAGAAACGAACCCAGGGCAGGAGCGCCCCGATCACGGTTCGCAGGACGCCGAGCTCGACTCGCCAAATCGAGAGCACAAACCCCGCAGCCACCCGGGCCCCGGCGGCAATCCCGCTCCACACCCGCTGCAAGATCGGGAGCACACTCGACATGAAGAAATTGGCAACCGACCGGCCGGCCGCCTCGACCCCGTGCAAGGCCCCCTGCACAATGTTGCGGAAGGTCTGGGAGTGCTTGTAGGCGATCACCAGACCAACCACCAGGGCCGCAATCGCTGCCACGACGAGCCCGATCGGGTTCGCGTCCATTGCGGCGTTCACGAGCCACTGACCCGCGGCCACGGCCTTCTGCGCCACGGCGAGGGCGATGGACGCCGCGCGGAGGGCGTAGGTGCGGACAGTCTGAATCGCAAGCGGAATCTTGCCCAGCAAGGTCGTGAACCGACCAAATTGGGTTTGAGCGAGCTCGCCAAGAAATTGCCCCGCCCGGAACGCGGCCCACAGGGTGAGAACCGACACCGTAATTGTCGAAATAACCTTCGCGTGGGCGCCGATGAAGCTGAACAACCCGGACAAGGCGGGCACCAGGACGCCGCCGACGGTACCCGCGAGGCCCGCGAATACGGCAGTCAGAACCGGCGAGGCGGCCTGTAGCAAGGCCCGCCCAAAGACCGCGGCGTTTCGGCCGATGTTCACGAGCTGGGCGCCGAACTGCGGGAAGGTGCGGTTGAAACGGTCAATGAGCGCCGAGACTCGGGGCCCGATATTGGCAAGCGAGTTGAGCTGGTTGGTGGCCCCGTTGAGCCCCTTCGTGAGCGGGGGCATGAGGGCAAGAAACGCCTTGATCCGAAGGTTCTCGAGCGAACCGCTGAACTGCTCTTTGGCGCTCGAAAAGTTCTTCTGGCGAATGGCGGCGGTTTGCTCAGCGGTGACCTTCCTCATGTTGGCGTTGGTCTGGTCGTAGCCCTTTCCGCCGTTGGTGGTGAACACACCGCCCGCGCGCATAGAGTCCGTGCCGAAAATGGTTTTGGTCGCCTGGGTCTTCTCCTGATCGGACAGACCGCCGAGGGCCTCACTCATTTTCGCCTGAGCATTGCGAAGGCCCAAGAATTTGCCCTGCTGATCGTAGAACGCCGATTCGATCAAATTGTTGGCGTCCATGTAGTGCTGCGCCTCCTTTTTTGCAGCACCCTTGGAGAGCTTCTCCCGCTTCATGTAATACTTCGTGAGGCTATCCTGCATTGCCGACACACCCGAAGTATCAATGCCCTTAATATGGTCTTTCGCCAGGTCCTTTTGTGCGTCCGCGGCGCGGAGACTCATAAGGCCGTATTGCTCCATGGCGTCTGCCGCGGCGGTGGTAGCCGGATTCAGGTTAACGAGCATGGTCTTGAGCGAGGTACCGGCGTCGGACCCCTTCAAGCCCATGTTGCCCATTTCGGCAATCGCGATCGCGGTATCGTCAATGCTCATGCCCGTCTGGTGGGCAACGTTGCCCGCCTGCGACATGGAATAGGCGAAGTCCTCGACGTCGATCGCGGAGGCGTTCGCCGCGCCGGACACGAGGTCGGCGATGTGCGGCATGTCCTTGGCCTGAGCCTGATAGGTGTTCTTGATGTTGGAGATCACCTCAGCAGCCTTGTCGAGAGGCACCTCGCCCGCCGCGGCAAGGTTCACTGTCGCCTTGGCCGCGCCCCCGAGGACGTCGGGCACGGACACGCCGGCCTTCACGAGCTCCTCGATCGCCTGGGCCGCCTCGGTGGTGCTGTACTTCGTTTGGGCGCCAAGTTCCATGGACTTGGCCTTGATCTGGTCCATTTCCTTGCCGGTCGCGCCGGACACGGCCTGAATGGCCGAAATCTGCTTCTCGAACC
Source organism: Amazona festiva (assembly GCA_031763565.1). Lineage (NCBI taxonomy): Eukaryota > Metazoa > Chordata > Aves > Psittaciformes > Psittacidae > Amazona > Amazona festiva. The sequence continues at coordinate 18,021 of JARPRK010112671.1, read as the reverse complement.
CAGCCGCGAGGTCAAACGAGTCCTTGGCGAACTTCGCGGCACCGAACCCCGCCACCAGGCCGGTAGCGGCCCCCGCGAGCTTGCCCGCGCCGGCCGCGAGAAGGCCGCCGGACTTGGCCCGCTTCTCCATGGATTCGGAATACGCGGCACCGGATTCGGTACCGGCCTTTGCGGCCATGCGGACGAGCGGGGCAAACGGGGTCTTCTCGAACCGGGTAACCACCCGCTGCACCAGGGGCGACACCTTGCGCGCGGCGGGGTTGGTCTTCGCGGCCTTGCGCTCCGCGTCGGCGACGCCGTCGGCGGCACGCTTCAACCGCTCCTCGGCGGCAAGGGCCTTCGCCTTCGACGCGAGGACTTGATCCGTGCTGCGCTTCAGCTCCGCGGAGGCCCGAGTCTCAGCCTCCGTCGCCGTCGCCAGACGGTCTTGCAGCTTCAGCCGCTTCGTCGCATCCGACAGGCCCGCCTTTTCGGCGGTCGCGAGCTCCTGCTCCGCAATCGCCACTTTGCGAGCCGCGGCCGCGCGCTTGTCGGTGGCCGTGGCCTGCCGTAGCGCGGCCTGCTCGAACGCCTTGGCGGTCTTCTCGGCCTCCGCTTTCGCCTTCTCCTGGGCGGCCTTCGCGCCGTCGACGAGCGTATCGCCAAGGGCGCGCCCGGCGGCCTTGCCGGCGTCACCAGCAGCCGCGGGCACACCCTTGGCGAGTTGCTTCTTGAACTTGTCGAGGGATGGGAGAACGTCCACCCAAACAACGTCGGTTGCACTAGGCACCTGTGACCCCTCCATCCCTCGCCGCTTCGCTTCGCGCAATCGCGGCGTTCGCCTCGGAGACCAGACTATCAAGCTCCGCGCGGTCGCGGCGCCTCAGTGCGGTGTCCATGGCGAAACGGGGCCGGGGTGTCGGGTCGACCTTGGCGCTCGGCGCCCCGGCGAGCATATCGAGCTTGGCCGATATGACTGCCAGGAGGTCTTGCACCCCGAGGAGTTGCTGAGTGGCGAGGTCCAGCCCTCGGAGAGGGACCGTGGGGCGAGCGTCCGGGGGTTCCCAATTGGGGTGCGCCTCGAGAAACGCCTCCGCGGCGTCCAGGTCTTCGGCTTGGGCCGCCCAATAGGCAGACCCAACGGGAAGGTGATTGAGGATCACCTCAAGCCGACGCCAGGACATTTCGCCCCGGAATACGTCGACGAGATCGAGCCCCATCGTTAGGAGATCGAACTCGATCGCGTCGCCGTAGTATTCCAGAAGCGGGAGGACGCGCCCGAGGCGATTCAGCCCCCCAGGCGCCACCCCAGGCCAATGAGATTCTCGATCTTCTTCGGATCAGACTCGGTAATCTCGCCACCGTTCGGGCCGACGAGGGTTACCTCGCGGGACTCATTGTCCAGCTTGAAATGGGCCATGAGATCGTCGAGGAGCGCGATCGTTGCGCTGTATCCAAGATCGTTGAAGATTCGGGTGACCTCGACATACGCGTCACCCAGGAGCGCCACGAGCATGGCGTCCGTGTTGGCAGAGGCCGCGGCGTTCGCGAACAAATTGAGCGACGCGCCGGTCGGCGGCTGAATTTGAATCGTCGTCTCGTCGTCGACAACGAGCTCGAACGGCGGGAGCGCGGCCTCCTTGGCGTACTTGTCAACGCTGTAGACCTTGGGTCCGGTCGACTTCGCGCTCGAGGTCTTTCGGGTATTGCTCATGATGGGCGGTCCTTTCATCACTTAGTCAGAACATAGCCGCGGGCCTGAAGGTCCTTGGCCTGAATGGCGTCGGTCACCGTCTGGACGTCGCCGGATGGGCCGCGGAGCACATACACGCGAGCATGGTGCTCGTTCATACCAGGGCCTCCGTTCTGGTGCTGGGCGGTAGGGCGAGGACCCCGGGACACCGCCCAAGAATCCCGGGGCCGGGGCCCAGCGTACTACGCCAAGCGCCGACACGCACGAATCCCGGTCCCGCGGAATGCGGAACCGGGATTCATGTTCAGCCCTCGCCGTCGGTCGGCGTGACGTCCGCGGACTCGTCGCTCGTGGCGGCGGGCACCGCGGCAGGGGTGGCCGTCACGCCCCCGCGAAACCCATCGCGTCGAGGTCCAGGCCGGGGCCGGCCCAAATCTCGCGAACGGCGGTCTTCACCTTGGGATCGGTCATGGCGGTGAGGGTGACGCCATAGGTGAGCTCGTCCTCCGAGCCCCACGTCTGATCCTCAACGGCCGAAACCGAGCACAGGGGAAGCCAGCGAGCGAAGTAGATCGCCGAATCGCCGTCGCCGTCCTTGGACAGGACGAAAGCGCGGTAGTCGACCTTCTGCGGGTTGCTGGCCTTGTCGAACGACACGTTGCCCGAGGCGTCCGCCTTGACGGCCGACAAATCGGCGCCGTGGTAGAGCTCGAACACGGCACGCTTGGACTCCTGCATGACGAACTTCAGGGTCGTCACGTCCTTAGTGAGGTCGCGACGGGTCGGCTCGCCGAAGCCCCACGACTCGACGTCGGCGGTGTCGGTGTCGCGAGCGAACGCGGTGGCGTCCTTCTTCGTCACCACCCCGACATGCACGTAGCCGGCGGGAACCTGAAGCCCGCCGGTCTTCGTGTAAATGGTCTTGATCTCGTCATCCGCGGCGTCATACCGCTTGACGAAGATTGCGCCCTGAAGCGCCTTGCGAATGTTGCGACTGTTGAAGCTCGTCACGTCGTCGAACGTCTGAACGCTCACGTTGTAATCCTTTCGGGAAACGCGGGCGCCGCGAGTCGAGCACCCACTCCCCTTATAGCCTACTGCACTCGTGCTGCAACTCGATACGTCGCGAGCATCCGAACGACGTTCGGATTCTCATACGATTCAGGGTGCGGGGACACGTCGCATCGCGTCCAATCGACCAGGCGGCGGCCCTCACCCGGAACCGCATGGCCTGCGAGGTGCCGCATCGCGGCACGGGCGGCCCGAGACAGGCGGTCGGCCTCGTCATAGGTGGGAGCGAAAGTCTGCACGTCGAACGTACACACCTCCGTGAGCGCGTCAACGTCCTCGCTACCGCCCAACGAATACACCACGTGGGCCGCGGTCTTCAGGTCGCCGGGTGTGTTGCCGCTGGTGCGAATGCCGGTCTGAGCCCCCAACCAGGTCACCACCATGGAATGCAGCGGCGCGAAATCCGGTTCGTCCTCGTTCACGAGCTAGACCCCTTCCCGCGGCTGGTCATGGCGAGAACAGAACCGCCGAGGATGCGAAGCCGCCGGGCGCGGCTGGTGCCATGCTCCTGGGCCCCATTGGTGTAGGTGACCCGTTCGTAAGGACGATCGTACTTCGGGCGCTCGCCGGTCGACCGCTGCACCTCACCCTTGTCTTTGTAGCGAATGCGCTTCGCGTCGGCGGCCTGGGCAAGCTCGTCGGCGACGAGCTTGAGCTTGGGGATTGCGGCCTCCGCGGCCCGGTGCATCATTTCCTGAGACGGCGTGAATTCTGCGGGCACGCGTCACCCCTCCGTCCGACGCATTCGGGCCACGGTGTATGCACCAACGACGAAACCACCAGCCTGCCGCGCGGGCTCGCCGTCGACCTCGAATGTCATCCCCCGGTACTCGATTCGGTCGACCCCTTCAAGGTCCACCGTGCCGTCCAGGTAGACCGTAAAATCCTCATTCAAGGTCTCGCGAAGGGTCGTGAGCTCGTCGTTTGCGCTCGACACGCTCACAACGGGCGCGTCGACCCAGGCCGCGCGGTCCTCGCGAGTTGGCTCCCCGTAGATCGGGTTGTTCAACGAATCATGTCCGATCTCGGCAGGGCGGCGGACCAGAGTAACCCTCTCCGTGAACAGACTCATGGGCGCGGCCCCAACCGATACCGCTCGAGGCCCGTTGAGGCCGGGCCAAACGCGTCGTCGTCAGCATAGGTGAGCGAACGCCCACCGATGGTCTCCGCGGTCACACGGCGCGTAGTGGCCGATGCAACAAAGGACTTCAGGCCCGCCGTGACGTCGAACCCGTGCGAGAGGTCAACCTCGATCGTTCGGCGACCGATGGGGAACCGACGCGAGGCGGACAAGATACCCGACTCGCTCCATCCGGTCTGCGGGTTCCAGGCGGTGAAAGGCACGAAAGCGGACCCGTTCCAGACCCGAACGGCGGTCACGTCCACCACGCGGCGGGTTGGGAGCCACTGCTCGAAACCACCGTCGCCGTCGACGCGGAGCGTCTCAGTGACCACCGGGGCGACGTGCCACCCGCATTCATCACGAATGCGCTCGACGACCGCCGTGACCGAAGCGTCCGAGAACGGGGCCCCGGGGTAGTCCTTGAGGTCGTTCGCGGTAAGGAACGGGTCCATCGTCAGTCCACCAGGTCGCCGGGGGTGACCTCGCCACGAGTCGGCTCGAGGAGCTCGACGTCGGCGTCCGCCTTCGACCGACGCTTACGCGATGCGGTCGGGGCCTCCGGGACGTGGGGCTCGAGGCCGAGACGCTCGGCGGTGTCGGGCGCGTACTGCATGACATGGGGAATGCCGCCGATGTGGACGACATAGGGCTTCAGTGTGGGCATGGGAAGCTCCTTTCGTTGGAACCTAGCCTAGCGCACGACAAGGCCCCCGCCCGGTAATCCGAGTGGGGGCCCTGCGTGGGTTGGGTCAGGCCGCGGGGTCGATAACGGCGATCGCCGAGGGGTAGCGCACCGCCAGGGCAAGGCGCTCCTCAATGCGAGTCGTCACGACGTCACGGGTGAACTTGTCCCGATCCGAGTTGGTCGACTCGACGCGGACGCCGCCCTTTCGGTAAATGGTGGCCGCATCCTTGAATGCGCCGACCATGGGGCGACCGGCCTCGGCGGCCGCGGTGACGACCGTCTTCAGGCCCCACACGTCGGGCTGCCACTGGATACCGCCGTTGCCGTACTGGTTCTGGAAGTAGCCGCCGCCGAAGTACTGGCCATTACCGTCCCTGTTCAGACGGAGGGCTTGGTAATCAACGGGGTTGATGATGAGGCCGTCCGCGGTCAGGCCGGTGGCCGACTGGATGGAGGTCATCGCGCGGTAGATCGTGTCCGCGACGGAACCGTCCGTCTTGCCGTCCACGGCGACGTGCTGAACGCCCTCGCGATTCAGCAGACCCAGGAGATTCGCGCCCTTGCCGTCGCCGCGGAAGAGCTGAGCCTCCTCAACTTCCGACAGAAGGCGGAGGCCGCGGGTGTTGATCTCCGAGACCCAGAAGGGGAGGTCCTCGACCATCTCGTCCTGCATGTCCCACCATGCGGCAATCTTCGTGACGAAGTCGACACGGTCGGTGGGGTCGCCCAGGTGCACCTGCGGCTTCTGGCCTCCGGGGAGGACGGTCGCCGGCGATCCCTCGATGGGCGCCTCGATGAAGTACCGAATGCTCGTGCCGCTGATCGTGCCCGAACCCAGGAGGTCCGAGATCAGGGGGCGACGGTACGGACGAACGAAGGTGGTGTCGACGGTCTGGAGCACCGACTGCGTGTAGATGTCAGGGGTCGTGTGCTCGTCGGTGGCGGCCTTGAACTCCGGGGTCGCGACCACGGCGCCCTGCGAGGTCTTCAGCCGACGAAGGTCCTCGCGGCTCACCGTCTTGGCGAACAGCTCGCCGATCGACTTCGCGCCGGCGGCCGGGTTCTGAGCGGCCTCGTCGATCGCGACGCCCTGCACCTGGGCCGGGGCAGCCTCAGCGATGCGAGCCATAAGCTCGGCGTCCTCAGCCTCACGCTTGATCTCGACCTCGAGGCGGTCGGCCTCCTTGAGGTAGCCCTCGACCTTGGCGCGCTCGTCGTCGTCCAGGCCGCGGCCGGCGGCCTTGGCGTTGTCCACGATGGTGCGGGCGCCCTTCAGGGCGTCCTCACGCATTGCCTTTCGATTCATTCCCGGGGTCCTTTCTCTAGTTCCGGGTTGGGGTCACGCGCCGCGTTCGCGAAGCGCGAGTCCGAACTCGAAAACGGACAGGTCCGGGGCCGTGTGCTCGTCGGCGGTTCCTGCTCGCTCGCTCCCGCTCGCTTCAGGGTCCGACTTCACCGGCACCGTCCCGCTGGTCTTCTGCGGTTCGGTATTGGCGTCCTCATTCGAGGGCGCCGCCTGGGTCAGGATCGTGTCGATCGCGTCCCGGGCAGTCTTGAGGGCGTCCAGGTTCTTCGCCGACAGGACGCGGCCGGCCTTCACAGTGTCAATCGCGGCAACCGTCGCGGCCTTGACGGCCTCGACACTGGTGTCCGGGTTCGCCCCGATCGGCACAAACGAGAACTCGAACACGTCGAGGGATCGGAGCTCGTTGGCCTTTCGGCCGTCCCCGAGAGTAACGGGGGCCTCGTCGCGTACCGAATAGGCAAATGAGAGCTGATTCAGTCGGCCGCCCTTGACGAGCCGGTAGACCTGCACGGCCTTCGGGTTGTCCAGGTCAAAACGGCCCTTGACCCACCAGCCGTGTTCATCCTCGCCCATGTCGGTGGCCTCGGCGACGAAGTAGTCCGGGTCGTCCATCCGGTGCCCGAACAAACCGGGGAGCTTGTGGCCCTTCTCCGCGCCAGCGGCCTTCCACCGGGCGATGGTGTCGGCAAAAGCACCCTTGGCGACGACGTCGCCGTAGCTGTCCGGCTCACGAATGAACGTCGACGGGTAGACGAAGAATTCGCCGTCGCCTAGATCGTCGCGGGCGGTGTCAATCACCGCGGCCGCGTTCTTGAACTTCATGCCGTCGCCTCCGTGTCTCGGCTAATTGCCTGCAAGCGTATCACTGGACGGCGGCGGGCCACTCAAGAACGAGTTGACACCGGCAAAAAGCGACATCCGCCGGGTCCCCGATCTGTCCGGGGCATTTCAGCCCGTTCGAGAATTCAGCGTCCACCGGGACCGTCTCGCCGTCCAGGTGGGAATGCCGGCCGTTCGGATTGGTCGAGGTGGCGACCCACCGCTTTTTCACCGTCTGGCCCTCGAGAGGGCCGCCGGGAGAAGTCGCTTGATGGGCGGCCTCAAGCTGGCCCCACGCGTCGGCGAAAGCGACGACGGACGTCGCGGCCTTTCGGCCCCGGGCCTCGACAACGTCCGGGGTGAAAACCTCCGCGGGATCGCCGGCCGGGTCCTCGAGGCGGGCCTCGACCTTGGCGCGGGTCGTCGCATTGATCGCGCTCGCCCGGTCCTTGGCACACGCGGTCAGGAAGTCCCGCGTGCGGTCGACGTCGAACCCGTCGGGGTCAAGGTGGCCCTCCGCGAGCGCCTTCCGGCCGGCCTCAGCCGCCAGCGGCACAAACACGGCGGTCAACTCCTCCGTGAGCTCACGGTCCCATCGTTCGGCGTCCCAGAACTTGGCCCGGTCAGCACCCGCGGCCGACATAACCGTCTTGCCCTGCCGCTCGAAAAAGCGCCCGAGGGTGCGGGAGGCCAGGGCCGCGGCGTCCGGGGTGTGTCCGTCGCCCGACTGCGGACGGGGGGCCTTGCTTTCGAGGGCCGGAGCCGCGTTCTCGGCGCGGTCCTGAGTCCCCGGAACCACGTTCTGCGTACCGGAGTCCGTCGGGGACGCCTGCCCGCCCTCGAGGACGTTGAGCGGGGTAATGAGCGCGTCCCCACCTTCAATCGCGGGGAGATTCTGGCGAGCGCGGGCCTCGTTGCGAGTGAGCCACGGGGCACCGACCGACGTCGACAACACGGCGGCCTGCTCCTCGAAATCGCCGGCGAGCTTCTCGGCAAGGTTGAACTCGACATAGTATTCCGCCGGGTCCAGGCCGAGGGCCGGGAGCAACGACTTGTTGAGCCGGTCCTGAATTTGCTTCAGCGTCGGGCCCAGGGTCTCGCTGTAGAGCATCTTCCGAAACGCCTTGATATTCGAGTACGTCGCCTCGCCCTGCCCGATCATTGTCGGCTCCACATGGAAGGCCGCCGCAACCGTGCTCATGCTCAACTTCGCGTTCTCGACGAACTGCTGATCGTTGGCGCTGAAGTCGATCCGGTTCAACGTCATGCCGTCTTCAAGGATCGGCGTCCCGCCGGCTCCGTTGCCGTCGCCGGTAAACTTCGCGTACCAGTCCGCGCGGAACGCGTCCCGTGCCGCATCCGACCAACGAGGCGCGTTCTCCGGGCGCGAAAGGACCGACGACACGCGACCGCCGCGTTTCCACACCTGCTGCCGGTACTTGGCAGACTCGACCTGCTCACGAAGCGTGTCGCGAAGGCTTTCGATCGTCGGGCTGGCACCGTCGGCGTTCGAGGGGTCAAACCCGCGGAACCGAATCACCCGATTGGGCGGGAGGTCAACAGTCTTGCCCCCCATAGTCAGGGAGTAACCCGTTGCACCGCCGAGGGGGCCGACCTTCTCGACAATCCAGGCCGGGGGCACGCGCTGCAACCGGAATCCGACCGGGGACGCCGGGTCCGCGGTCAGGAGCCAATATGCCCGATCGTAGAGGTCGAGGTCCCCCGAGAGGGAGAACAATAGATCGTAGGTGGTCATGTCGCCGTCCACCCAGGCGAGAAGCTGCGCGGCCGGATTGCCCCGGTCACGCTCACGGGACCCGCTGGGATCGCGGTGATAGACGTGCAAACCGAGCTGGGCGATATTGCGCCCCCGGAAACTCACGACCGTTCGCAAGTGCGGCTGGGTTCGCCACAGGGCCGCAACAGACGCGTTGCCCTTGGCATACGCCCCGGCGAGAACCGACGTCGACCAGTCCGACGGGTCCGGGAGATTGAGATAGGTCACGTTAGGCGTGAAAAGCCGAACGGCCTGCCCCGTTATGTTGTCCCAGAAGCCCATGCGGCGTGCCTTCCCGTTCGCTTGTCAAACCCTAGCGTAACGCACCCGCGCGCGGCCGGGTTAGATGGTAGCAACCCCGGCGCCCGAATCGTAGGCCGATCGAACCGGCTCGTCGGCGAGCGCCCACGCGGCAAGGGTCACGGCCTCGAGCGGCGAGATATCGCCGGCCGACTGGGCCCGCCCCCATAGCCAACGGTCCCGGACGTTGCGACGCTGGGCCACCGCGGCCGCGGCGTCGAGCTCCGGGTCACCCTCGTGCACGAGGCGGCGCTCCGTGACGGCTTTGTAGAACTCGGCGACGCCGTCCAGGAGGTCGACCACCCGCGGCAGCTCCGGGCGGACCTGAATGTCCGCCGTTCGGTCGGCCTGCTGAAGGTCGCGGGCCACCAGACCCGAGGGGCCCGCCGCATCCATGACGATGCGGGCCTCAGGGAACCGCTTTCGCAAGTCGCGGAGCTTCGGAATCACCCAATCGGTCCCGCCGCCGGCCTCGATGACTCGCACCATGGGCCGTTCATGCGTGCCATAGGACGCGGCAATCGCGGCTTCACCCAGGCCGTAGCCCACGGCGACGCCGAACGCCTGCGGTGGCTCACCGGCCGGAATCTCCCCGCGGCAGGCGTCCCAGTTCCCGACACCGAAGATCGACGCCGACGTCGGGTCGTCCCACCACCCGAGGCGCTCACGGGCCCACTCGACCGACGGCTCCGAGCGCCGGAACGTCCGAAGGCGGCCAAGGTCCAGGCTCGAACCGTTCGCACGGACCCGGCCGAGAAGCGGGTACGCCTCCGCCCAGCCGGTCTCGTTGTCGAGGGCGCACCCGGGCCGCCACGACGGTTCGCCGGGGCGGGGGTGGGGGCAATTCGGCAACTCGACCCAACGGTTGTTCCCGTCCAGGGTCAGGCAGGGCCGATGCGCGGCCGCGTACTCGACATAGGCGAGCCGCGGGTCCTTGCCCGCGCGGCCGCGGTCACGAATGCCGCGGAGGACGTCCGAAGTCCGTAGCCCGGCGCTCGATAGGTAAGCGATCTGCGGGTCTGGGACAACGGTCAGTGTGGGCAGGACCGATCCCATGTGTTCATCCTTGAGCGCGAATGCCTCGTCCAGGAACAACACGTCGCCGGTGAGGCCGCGAGCGCCGGTATTGGTTCGGGCCTTGAATCGAAGTTCGTTGCCGAACTTCGTGCGAATCGCCACGTCACCATGCCCGCGGCGGATACCGCCAACCACGTCGTCGTGGCGCTCCGGGGGCGGCATGAGCTTTCGGAGGTGCGGTGAGTTCTCGATCATCGCGACGAGGTCCTTGAAGGTCTCCCACGCCGTCGAGAACTCATGCGCCGACCAGGTCGCAATGCGCGGGCGGGTGATGAACAAGCACCCGAGGGCCGCCATTTTGCCCCAGCCGGTCTTGATCGCCTGCCGGGGCGCGATAACCCCGAGCTCATACACCGGGGCCGGCGAGCCGGGCCGGTAGGCGAAAAAGGCGTCCAAAAGCAACTGTTGCTCGGGGTCGGGCACCATGCCGACGCTTGCCGCGAGCTTGCCCACCTTGGGGCCTCGTGTGAGGTCCCAATCCGGGAGCGACACGAAGGCCGGGGGCTTCAGGTCCCACGGATGGTCCGGGCGCGGCGGCACCTCGAGGCGGGCCCGCCATTCGACGCTGGTGCTCACTCGTCCACGTCCCAGGGGGCGGGTTCATCGTCGCCGGGCGATTCGGCGAGGAGGTCGCGCATTGCGTCCTCATACCGTTTCGACAATGCGGCAACGCTGCTCGCATTGTCCATGAGCGAGTTGTCGAGTCGGGTTGCCAGCGCCAGGACGACCGCGCGTTTCCAGGGCGTCGCCCCCGCCGGAATGGCGGCAGTCGTCGCGGCGAGAACGCCGTCCTCCGGTGGCGCGTCGTCGGGGTCGGGACCAGCGGCGGGGGTTGAACCCGCCGCAGGCCGTGGCGCGGGGGAAGTGCGTGGGGGCGCACTCGCCACGGCCCGGGCTGGTGCGACCACCTTAACCGAAGGGGCGAGCAAGTTCCCGCCGAGGGGCTGGCCCTTGCGCTCGGCTTGACTCTTGCGCTGGCGGCATGTCGCGCTGCACGTCATGGCGTTCGTCCGCTTGGCGGTGAACTCCTTGCCGCACGCCACACAATGTCTCAGGACATACACGCGGGGGCCTCCGTCCAGGATTGCATTCCGGGTGCGGTAAGCCGCACGGTGCGACGGCGCGACTGATAGCGCCAATGGGCCAGAAGCCTATCCGACTTCGAGCTATTGCACCGAAGACAGGCCGGCACTAGGTTCCCCTCACTATTCAGGCCGCCCCTATTGAGCGGCACCACGTGGTCCACCGTCTCAGCGGGGGCGCCACAGTAGGCGCAAGGCCGCTTGCGAAGGCGCTCGACCAGGGGGCTATAACGGAAGCTCGACCAGGGAATGCCGCGGGCGTCCCGGGCAAACCGCTTGCGCGTCTTGGCGGCATCACGGACTGCCTTCAACTCCTGCGGGGTCTTCGAGAGGTCAGTCCCATAACGGGCCGCGTTCTGGGCCCGGACGCTGCACGACCGCGAACAGTACAGGCCACGGGTTGCGTCGAGCCGCGGGGTGAACTCGACTCCGCACACGGCGCAAGGCCGGGGGTCGGTGAGGCCGAGCATCTTTCGGCACTCGCGGCGACAGGGGTTGCACCGCGAAGGCCGATCGGTGATCTTCTTTCGAGCGTCCAGGGGCTTGCCGCACATGTCGCACTTGACCCCGTCTCGAACAAGCTTGGCACGATGGGCCGCGCGCTGAGCGCACGGGGTCGAACAGAACTTGCGGCGTTGCCCTGACAAGGGCTTATCACACTCGGCGCACGACATGTTGCCAGCATATCACACTTAGATCACACCGGCGTCACACCTCAGGGAAGCAGAAGCCTACCGGCGCGGGCACTGTTCCGTGGGCTCGGCGGCGATGCGGACGCCCCTACCCCCAGAAGCCTGTGGAAAACTCTAACTCACCAGACGAATACCCGACAAAACCCCTAGTCAGAGCCACTTTCAGTCTCGCGGACCCACGGCGCGGGGCGGGACGGCATCGCAGTGAGCCACACGGCCGCCATGAGAGCCTGCCAGGACCCCATGCGGGAGCCGGAAGGCCCGGGAATGCCGATTCCCGGGCCTGTACGCCATTCTGAGGGCCTCGGAGCCCACCTAGGCACTCCCGGGAGGGTCTGGGCCCTCCTAGGCCCTGAGAGCCCCACACGGCGTCGCTCGTGGCTCATGGCTCGCGGCTCACGCGGGTTCGCGAGCGTCGGCCGTACTTGGCGACCACCACGGCCGCGCCCTTCTGCCCGCCGGCCCGACGGTTGCAGGCGAAGTGCTCAGGTCCCGAGTAGTGCCGGCCGTCCTCGGCGTGGCCCAGCTCCCATCGCCCCCAACACTCGCCGAGGCATGGCCCGCCCTTGGGCCCACGACGAGTGCAGGCGTCGACGTGCTGACCCGACAGTGCGAGGTCACCGGGCACGGTGTGGAAGATCGGTTTGCCGCATCGGGCGCAGGGCAATGCGCGTGCCCGCTTGAGCTTCACCGCCCACTGGGCCCGCAGCGTGCGGTGGGTCTGGTCGTAGCGCCGGCGTTCCACCTCGCGGCGTTCGGGCGTAGGTCGTTTGGCCATGGCCCCAGCCTACCGCCAGACCCCCGCCGAACCGGGGGTTGTCCGAAATGCCTGTCTGAACGGACCTCCCTAGCCTTCTCCATAGAGGCAATACTCCCTACTATAACGGCTTATAATCCCCTTATATCCCTTTATAGTATTCTGTCTTCCCTTCATAGGAAAGCTTAGGTAGGTAGACAATTCAGACAAGATGGACATTTCCCCTAGTGAAAGTCCAGAAAAGTAGGTGGTCTGCAAGGTGTCCGTCTTGCCCGAAGATAGCCCCCTTGACAGCAAACTATGTAAGATTATATGGTGAGGACATGCCAACACGAGACATGAACCCCCTGCATCTTCCCAACGTCTGCTCAGCCCTCGGCTGCCTCGAACCCGCGGAAAGTCGGGGCTTGTGCATCGAGCACCGCGTAAAGTGGTCCAAAGGTGAGCCGATCCCGGCCAACCCGGACCAGTGTTCGGTGCCCGGTTGCGACCGCGAGCCCCGGACCCGGGGACTGTGTTTGAGCCACTACCAACGGTGGTATCAAGGCGGCGTTGTGGATTCACCGATCCGCCCCCAACGCCGTAGGCCCGCGTGCCGCGTGCCGCGTTGCCGGGAGTTGGTCGAGCTCGGCAACTACTGCTCAGCCCATGCGACCGAGGTTCTCGAGGCCGCCGAACTGCTGGGCATCACCCCCGCCGGCGAGGACGCCTGACATGGCCCGACGTATCGTCTCCCCCATCGAAAACCTGAGCAAGACCGACCCGAAAGCGACTCACTGACCATGCCCACTACCGCCCAAGTGATCGACGCCTACACCTGGGGTGGCCTCCTGCCGCTGCCCCGCAACGAGAAGTTCCCACCGCCGAAGGGCTACACCGGCGCGGCCGGCAAGTTCCCCGACGCCGACGAGCTCGACGCGTGGGACATGCTCGACGAGTTCGGCAACTACGCCTTGCGCCTGCCGGACGGCGTCCTCGCCTTCGACGTTGACGATTACGACAAGCACGGCAAGCGCAAGACCGGCGCCGACTCCATGGCTGCGCTCGAGGCCCAGGCCGGCGTGCCGCTGCCCGCGACGTGGAAGTCGTCGGGCCGTGGCCCTGGCGCGTCGGGTCACCTGTTCTACCGCTACCCCGGCGGCAAGCGGGCCACCCAGCCGGCCGCCGGTGTCGAGCTGATCCAATTCCACCACCGCTATTCCGTTGTGTGGCCCTCGACGGTGCGCGATGCGGACGCCGACCGTCGCTATCAGTGGTACACGCCCACCGGCGAACCGTCCGACCGCCCGCCTCTCCTCGAGGAGCTCGCCGAGCTGCCGGCCGAATGGGATGCGCTGCTGATCGCCGGCGCGTCGCCGGACTTCGACGCTGCCGACGACCGCACGGCCGCCGAATGGCTCGCCGCGGTCGAGGATGACGAGGCGCCCTCGTGCGGGCACGTGGATTCGTTGGTGACCCGCTATGCCGGTGAGCTCGAGGAGGACAGCGTGTCCCACCACGACACGATGGTCCGCGGGGTCCTGGCCCTGCTCATGGCGTGGGGCGATGGGCATTCCGGCGTTGCCGGTGCGCTTGAGGCCGTTCGGGACGCCTTCCTCGAGGCGGTGGGTTCCGACCGGGCTGCTGAGTACCGCCGCGCGCTCCTGGGCGGTGCCGCGAAGGCCGCGGCCGTGCACCCGCTCGCCACGCGCACCCCGCACGGCGAGGGCGGGTGCAAGGTGGGCAGCTTCGATGCGTCCGACTTTGACGAGTGGGACGAGCAACCCGAGACGGGCCCGGTCGTCCTGCCCGGGTTGCCGGCGAATTGGTCGCCCGAGTCCATGTCTGAGATCGGCCTAGCCCGTGAGGCGCTGGGCGTCCTGGCCCCGCTGAACCGCTACGACCCCTCGCTCGGCTCCTGGGTCTGCTATGACTCCGTCCGGCTGTGCTGGGTCGAGAACCGCGACAAGAATTCATGGGAGCGTTCGGCGATCAATCGCCTGTCCAAGCTCATGCCCGAGGGCAAGGCGATCGAGCTCAAGACCGTCTACGACCCTATGACGAAGCGGAGCCGCCGCGAGACGGTCGAGGAGGCATTCGAGCATCACGGCACCGAGGCGAACCGCCAGCACGCCCGGTATCAACTGTTTGTGTCTGACGCGTCCCGCGCCCGGCTGGCCCGGCTCCTGCTGGACGAGGCCACCGCCGCCGCGGTGGTGAATGTCGAGGAGCTCGACGCCCGCCGCGACGTCCTGTGGGCCGGCGGGCGGTGCTGGGACCTGCGCCGATCGCTGAGCGGCCTCGTGGAATCGGACGTGCCGGTTCGTACGCCGCACCTGAAGACGGCCGCCGTCTACCCGGACGCCTCGTGCCCGACGCCGCGATGGGATGCGGCCCTCGCCGCGATGCAACCGGACCCGGAACGCCGCGAGTACCTGCTTCACCTGTTCGGCATTGCGACCACCGGCGAGGCCGAGGCGGTGTGCGTGGTGCTGCACGGCGGCCCGGGCACGGGCAAGACGTCGGTTATGGACCTTGTGTCGCGGGTGCTGGGCGACTACGCCGCGCCGATCGACGCGGACGTCCTGGACGGTGACCGTTCGAGTGAGTCCAAACTGTTCGACCTCCGCGGCGCGCGCATGGGCACGATTGACGAGGGCATTCGGGGTGATCGGCAGGACCGAACCGAACGCCTGAAGGCGCTCACGGGTGGCTCGGCGAAGATTCGCGCGGCCCGGAAGTTCAAGGACGCCATTTCGTTCACCCCGACGCATACCCTCGTCCTCACCGAGAACAAGATGCCGCCCGTCCGCGACGCGGCCATGCTGCGCCGAATGCGGTCAGTGCCGTTCGAGGCTGACCCGCTGGCCCTCGTGCCGCTTCTCCGCGATGCGATCTACCACGGCCCCGGCGGTGCGGACGGGTGGCTCGCGGACGAGGGCCCCGGCGTCCTGGCCCAATTGATCCAGTACGCGGCCCGGGCCTATGCGGACCCGACGACCTACGCCCAGCCGGCCGATATCGCCGACGACATGTCCGAGTTGAATCGGGACCTTGATCCCCGGATTGGTTGGTTCGAGGAGTGCGTCGAGCCGGTGAGCGACCACAAGGACATGGACACTTCCGCTGAGCTCTATGCCAGCTTCCGCGACTACTGTCGCCGGATGGGGCAGCTCACCGGCGTTGACTCGTCGGGAGTGTTCTATCGGTGGTTGACGACCCAGGGCTATCCCATTGTCCGCTACGGCGGTCACAAGTGCCGTGCGCTGCGGACGAAGTCAACCCCGCTTTTCGATTGATCGGTTGGCCCGGGTGCTTGCGAGTGCCCGGGCCGCCGTGTAGTGTTCTGTCTGTCAGCAACCAACCTGAAAGGACCCGGTCCATGATTCTTGAACGGACCTACACCGAAGGGGTGTACTTCCACCAGTGCGCCGAGTGCGGTTCCCTGCCGTACACCCCATGCCGCAAGCCCAACGGCTACCGCCGCAATGTGCCCCATGCGCTGCGCGCGTTGCCCTACTCCCACCAAATCGCCCGCCAGACCCTCGACGGCCTGGGCTGGCCCGCGGGCCTCCGGTATCCCGACTTCTATCGCGAGGCGCCGGAGTACCTCGCGGCCGTCGCCGAGTGGATCACGGCGTCTACCATGACTCGCCGCCGCGCTCAGGTGAGTGTGTCCGTTCGCAAGGCCGGGGGCGACCCGTTCGAGTGGGGCATTTCGCTTGGGGTGTTCATGGCCCAAGCCGCGGCTCCGGTCGTGGCTGAAGGCGTGCTGAGCCGCATCCCCGCCGCTCGCGGCGGCGTGGTCCCTGCCGCCCAGCGCCTTGCCGGTGGTGCGCGATGACCGAACCGCTGAGCGGCCGCCTCGTGTGCGGCGCCACCCGCCCAGGCCACCCCGGCGACTTCTGCGTTCGCCCGTGGGGCCACGAGGGCCGCCATTGGACCGGCCGGCCCAACCCCTTGAACCCGAAGGCCGTCGAGGACATGCGCCTTGCCGACCTCGCCCACGACCAGGAGAACCGATAATGCCCACCGCACCTGAGATCGCCGATCGGGCCGCCGTCGCGTTGCGCGATGGGGCCTGCCAGCAATGGGCCATGCGCTCACCCGCGGCCGGCGTGCTGCTGACCAACATTGCCCGCGCGGTGCGCCACGACGCTCGCCTCCGCGAGCTCATTACGGCCCAGGAGGGCCCGAACCGCGACCCCAAGGGCCCACGCGGCCGTGAGGTCCGGGACATGCGGCTTGCCCACGCCCTCAAGCTGGCGTCCATGCTGGACGCCCTCGACAAGATCGTCGCCCCCTACCGACCGAAGGCACGAGCATGAAATCTCCCGAATTCAGGTGTTGTGCTTTATGCGGCCTGCGCCTTTCCGTCAACCGTTTCCACCGCGACGCCACGGTGTGCCGGGCCTGCGCCCATCATGCGCGCCTCGTGCGTTTGCGTCTCGACGCCCAGGAGGCCCAGCGATGATCGACACGCCACCCCGGCTATGCAGCGTCGAGGGGTGCGAGAAGCCACACAAGGCCAATGGGCTGTGCAACCTCCATTACCTCCGGCAACGAAAGGGTCGGCCCATGGATGCGCCCATTGTGGTGGCACAGAACGGGTGCAGCGTCGAGAGATGCGGGAGGCCACACAGTGCCAAGGGGCTGTGCAAGCTGCACTACCGCCGTCACCGAGACGGCCTACCTCTCGACGCGCCCATTGCGGTAGCACGGATTGGGTGCAGCGTCGAGGGATGCGAACGGCCGCACAAGGCCTATGGTCTGTGCAATACGCACGCCCGTCGGCAACGAGACGGCACACCGCTCGACGTGCCCGTCGTGGTAGCACGGATTGGGTGCAGCGTCGGGGGGTGCGATCGGCCACACAAGGCCAAGGGGTTGTGCAAACTGCATTATCGCCGGCAGCTAAAGTATGGCCTCGACCCCGAGGCTTTCGACGCTCTCTGGGCCGCCCAAGGCGGCCGGTGTGTTGTCTGCGTCCGACCGATGGAACGGACAGAGCGGGACGGATGCCATATCGACCACGACCACGTTACGGGTGCGGTGCGGGGCCTGCTGTGTGGGCGCTGCAACCGTGGGTTAGGGCTATTCGCGGATGACCCCGTGCGGCTTCGTGCCGCTGCGGACTATCTCGAGCGCGCGCTATTGGGGCGGGAGGCCCAGCGATGACCGGCGACGGCGTACGGGAGCGTGACCTCGAGCGGCGTTTCCGCATTGCGGTGACCCGCCTGGGCGGCATGTCCGAGAAGTTCGTGAGCGCCACGGCCGGCGTCCCGGATCGCATCGTCATCTGGCCCGGCGGGCTGATCGAGTTCGTCGAGCTGAAGACCGCAACGGGTCGACTGTCACCCGGCCAAGTGACGTGGATTCACAAGGCCGCCAAGCGCGGTGTCGTGGTGCGCGTGGTCCGCGGCGTCGCTGGGCTCGAGGAGTATCTCGCCGAAGCTGAAGATCGGCTGCGTCGGCTTGACCTGTTGCCGCGCCGCGCGTAGTGTTCTAACTGTCAGCAACCGAACGAAAGGCAAGACCATGAAGCTCACCGATCCCCGCACCCTCACCAACGAGGCACTCCTCGAGCTCGCCGGCCCGGCCGGCGCCGTGGTCGCCTTCAACCTCCCGGACCCCGAGGGCCACGCGCTCGCCGTCATCGCCGAATGCGTTCGCCGCCAGGA
>JARPRK010112558.1:0-15114 GCA_031763565.1 Amazona festiva | reverse complement strand
CTCAATAGCTCCTCCTCCACCTACATATTATAATAATGATTATTTTTAAGTGTTTTTTAAAAATTTTTAAAAATTTACATCGATTACCAACGATGTTAGAAACTATCTTCACGTAAAGTGTTTTGAGAAAAAGTTTGATATATTATTGGTAATCGATGTAAATTAACGGAAATTATAATAATTATAATAATTGGCACAGAAGAGGAAGAGGCTCCTATGATGATTGATAAACATTTTGAGGATATGAAGTTAATACCACTTTTTAATAATGGGAAGATTCCTAAGGTTAAATGGGGTAATGATGAAGTTTTAGATTTTACTGGTGATGAGACTGGTTATGGAATTGATACTGGGCGCTCTAATCTCGTTGTGATAGATTGTGACAATAAAAATAATGTTAATGGTGTTAATGCATTTATTGAATTATGCCAACAGAATGGAGGCATTCCAGATACTTTAATTGTTGAGACTCCCAATAATGGGTTACATTTTTATTTTAAAGATAGCCTTAATAATAGGTTCAAAACAAGTGCTTCCACTGTTTTTGGAGATGGGATTGATGTGAGAGCATGGGGCGGGTATACTGTAGGACCTGGTAGCAAAGTTAAGGATAATGATGGTCTCATTAAAGAATATAAGATTGAGGATGAGAACGCTGAAATAGCTGAACTCCCCCAATGGATTTATGATGTTCTTTTAAAGCATAAGTCATCGTTTAATGGTGGACAGAGTGAGACAATAGTTGAGACTGTTGGAAGTAATTCTCATAAGAATAATAAGAAAAGTGATGTGAGTGAGGATTCAAAAAATTTATCCAATAAACATGCTTTGGATTGGGCTGTGGACAAAATGACCAACGCTATTTCTGGAACACGGAATGAAACATTGAATTTAACCTCTTATTTTATGGGGCGTAAGCGAATTGATGAGGCGGAGGCTAAAAAGTTAATTGACATAGCTATGGAGAAGGGGCTTGATGTTGATAGCGCTATGAGCACTTTTAATAGTGGATATAAAAGCGGCCTGAATGAGGAGGAATTAGAGTTTGATGTTATTCCTAAAGAATATAATAAGCGCACTGGCACATCTTTTAAAGAAGATCCCACGGATACAGAGTTTTATTCACATGTTTCAATAGCGTATAATTTTTGGAAGCGCTATAATGACGATTTGATTTATTGGCGTGGCTCATGGTACGGTTATGATAATGAGCATGAATATTGGCGTCTTCTGGATGAGGATAATATAAAGGGGTTAGTGAAGAATTTTTTTGAAAGTTTTATTCCGAATATTAGGTCTAAGCATACGAGACTTCCAGTTAATATTTATAGATTACAAGAGAAAATGTGGACAAAAAACTTTATTGAAAGTGTTGCTGCAGTAGCAAAGTGGGAGTTTATTAATGATGATGATGTTCTTTTTGACTCTAACCCCTATCTCATTAATTGTAAAAATGGAGTGTTTGATGTTGTGCAAGAGAAGCTTCTTCCCCATAATAAAAAAATGTTTTTAACTCGATACATTCCTATAGAGTATGAGAAAGATTTTAAAGATAAATATTTTGAAATGATTGTTGATAGCGTTGATGCGAGTCAAAAAGATTATTTGCAATTATTACTTGGTCAGTCACTATTGGGGGTGCAACCAATATCTCAAGCTATTTTCTTTCTTCATGGTAAAGGGAGTAATGGTAAGTCTACATTAATTGATCTTATTATAAAGACCTCCGGGACATATGGTAGATTGCAGTCTCCAGATATACTTCTGCCTAGTAATGGCAAAGAGGTTTATGCGATGGCTGATTTTGAAGGGTTGAGAACTGTTATTGTTGAGGAGTTGCCTGATAGTAAGCAATTGAATAGTGGAGCTGTTAAGCGATTAGTGGGAACTAGGCAGATTAATGCTAGACAGATTTATGGTAAGAATAAAACTTTTGATAATATTTCTACGATTTTTGTTTCTTGCAATCGTCTTCCACTTGTGACTGAGTTTGATCATGGAACATGGCGTAGACTTGCTGTGTTTACTTTTCCCTATACTTATAAGAAATCTAAAGACCAAATAAGAAATAGTACTGATAAGTTGGGAGATCCAAGGGTGATATATGCCGCTAATCATAGAAATGATACCTTGAAAGCGGGCTTAGCATGGCGTGTGGAGGGGGCTGTGAAATGGTATAGAGACCAACAGTTGGAGAACACCTCTAAACCCCATTCAATGGAGGAGACTGAAAACGAATGGCGGGAGAACAATGATTTGCTTTACGGATTCTTGAATGAAAATTATATTGTTGATCAGAGCTCTTTTGTTCTTTTGCAAGATTTGTTTGATGCCTTTAACATTTGGCTGTTCGAGCGAGGTAACTCGAAGGTTAGCATGAGATATTTTGTTGAGGCATTGCAAAATCACGAGTTCTTTTTTAACAATAAATTATCCTACAAAAAAAGCACCAAAGCTTTAAATTCGCTTAAACATTCTGAATGGTTTAATCCCAATGAACCCACCAAAATTTCTAGAGAACCAACTGGACGAATTTCTTATATAGTTGGATTAAAAAATAGATAATTTTTATATAATTACTAATGTTTATTAGAGTTATGTGGTGGGGTTTGAATAAATTATTTATACATCGAATGCCACCTATATTAGTAAACTTTTTAAAAGCATTTTATTATTGTCATTGACATATTGTTCGGTGTAACATATAATATTTATATGAGAAATATGACAAAAAATAGATTGCGACTGGGTAAGAGTTGGGTGTCCATGTATAATATTCAGCATGAGAACGCACCCATTGATGAAATTATTGATGTGTATCGTGTTAGGGAGACTAATGTCTATGATGAGGGGCTAAAAAGCATTTTTCACCGCCGCCACTACCCCCGCCAAAATGCGTCAATTAATTTTCTCATTCAGAAGGAAAGTAATGGCAATCTTTATCTTCCTCATATGGACTCTTGGGACATCAGTCAATTTATGAGCGGTAAACCTTACATTTATAGTTTTGATGAGCATTGCACCCATAAAAAGTGTTCATATTATGCTGTGACCAATGATGTTCTTGCTTTTCATGAGGAAGATTTTAATAATGTTACTGATGACGACCTTATGGGGGAGCAAACTGTGGGTGATATGATTAACGCTTATTCTAAACTCGTGGGGGAGTGATGGTGCAATGGTTGAGAAATATTTTAATACTTTTGAAAATTTTTCTACCATTGGTGGGGAGTTTATATTGCCCCATGGGTATCATTTTGAGTTGGCTTATGAGGGGTCACTTTTGAGCGTTGAGCTTCGTAGAAAAATTTTTGGAAACTTAAGTAGGCTTGTAGATTATGCTGTTATTTGTAATGGTGGCGATACTGCGCTCCTGATGCGGAGGGCTTTCGAGTCTTTAGTGGTGGATAACTTTTAAAATTTTTAAAGTTTAGCTTTTGTTGGTTTCTTGGTGATATATTGTTTGAGTTATTTTTATTGTTTCTAAGGAGTTTTTATGAATATTGTGGATGATAGGTTTAATGCTGATGCAGTAAGTGCTGTCGCTAATTTACTTGCTGAGGGGGATGATCATAGAAGTATTGCTCACTTGATTGAGGTGTTGGCGGTCTCTGATTCTCTTTCCGTTAGACAGTTGATAGCTCTTAATAATGTTCTTGATGATTGGGCTGATCACGAGTAAGATATTTTTTATTAATCTTTAGAAATAGTTATATTATTTATTGCTATTTGTGGAGTATTAATTATGGCATTGTGGCATTTTAGTCCTAAGACTCAAAGAGCTGAGAGGTGCACTGCTGAGGATGGGGGTTGTCCTTATGGTGGTGAGCACGTGGAGGGCACTTTATTAGAGGCCCGTGCTTTTGAAAAAAGAATTGTAAAAGAAATGTATGATACTTTTACTACATTATCTAAAAATACTAAAAAGATTGTTCCTGCCAATAGAAAGAATAATCAATATTTTTGGAGTAAACAAAATAAATTACGTGGATATGAAAATATTTCAAAATGTTTGAAGCAAGAAAGATTCAATTTTACACAAAATGAAATACAAGCTGTTTCATCATATAGTTCTGAAGGTTACACTCGAATAAATGGTTATTTAAGGGGAAGTACTTTAAATAAATTTGAACTTATGAAAGCAATTAAAGAGGTTAGAAATCTTGAGCAAGCTTTTAAAAAAGTGACCCCACTTGAAGAGGATATTGTTGTTAAAAGAACACAAAAAGGCATTTTTGGTTTTGAGTTTAATGATGATGAAGTTACTGGAACTGATTTTGATGAAGAGGATAAACCTAAAGTACGTATAAAAGGTTACTTGTCTACAAGTGCTAATATTTACGGTGGTGAGAAAGGGTTTGATTTCGCTGTAGGCAGTAATGATGAGATAGTAGAAATGAATATTATTATACCTTCAGGAATGAAAGTATTAGATATTAATAAAATAAATAAAGATCATACTTTAAAATTTGAAGAGGAAATTCTTGTAGAACATAACACTGTTCTTATTATTGATAGATTACAATATGATGTTAATAATGGTAGAAAAGTGGTTATGGCTCATCTAGCCCCTGCTTATAAAAGTACTGATGACGATAGACGCTTTTATCAGAATGTTGATCTTGATGCTTTGAATGAAGAGTTTAATGATAGTAATAAATTAAAGTTTTAAAAATTTGTTGCTTTTATTAAGTTTTGTGCTTCGTGGGTTTTTGGGGTGTTTTTATTGACTTTAGTTAATTATTGTATTATTATATACTTGTTATTGTAATTATTATTTTTTGAAAGGTTTCACCATGACTGTCGCTGTTAAGTCTAGCACGCCCATTGATTTTATGAGCGCCTCCAATAACATGACTAATGTTGCTGAGAAGTATAAGTCCATGTTCATTGACGAGATTAAGAGTGATCTTAATGCTAAGCGTAGTGAGATGGTGACTGTGGCCTTTAATCTTACTTCGGACTTCAATAAGGCTACCATTATTCGCTCCAATGAGGCCTTCCTGGGTAGCGATGTGATTCTTGTCGGTCCTTCTAAGAAGTTTATGAGGAAGGGCACTGTGGGTTTGCACCACCTTAGCCCCCTCCATTGGGCCACTGATTGGAAGGCTCTTTTCAGTGAGCTTCGGGAGAAGGGCTACACCCTTTTTGGTGTGGACAACGTGATGGAGTTCAAGCCTGAAGTTATTTATGACGTGGAGCTTCCTTCCAAGAGCGTTTTTATTTATGGTGAGGAGGGGCTTGGCCTTTCTGATGAGGTTCTTTCATCAGTGGATAAGGTCATTTACATTCCACAGTATGGAGCGGCCCGCTCCCTTAACATTGCGAGTGCAGCAAGTGTTGTGATGAGTCACTACAACATGCAGAACCGCACCTGGTGATGGAATAGCAACACTATTCTTTTAATTGCTCTAAACTGTATTCTAATAGCGCCGTCTATAGTTATTACCACCAAATAACTATAGATGGCGCTTATCATTATTTAAAGTATTATTTCTTCAAGCGATTGATTTATGATATATGTTACAGTGCACTGTTTTTTCATAGTTTAAGGATAAGCTACACCCCTTTTACATGGTTATAATTGACTATATAAAACAATAAAATACTGTATATAATGACTATACAAAATATATTATTGAATATATTTATTTACTAAATCATGGAGTAACGCTATGAAAATTTTTTTTAACTCAAAAGTAATAACCAGCGCTTTAATTATTAATGCATTGGTTATTTTGACTCTTATTGCTGGGAACTACATTTTATCATATCTTGATAAGGATAGTGGTGGCGGAGCTGACATCGGTGGAGGCCTCCTCATGTTATTATCTCCAATTTTAACGTGCTTTCTTTTCGGAGTTTTTAGAGGGAGAAAGAACCTTTCATATAATGTAGAGACATGGCTATTATCATTCTTTATCACCAATATAATAATAATTATTTGCATGGTGATTTCAATATTTTGCATTGACGGGAGGGAGATCTTTTTAGTAAGCACTGTCACTTTCCCCTTTGACTCTTTTATTTTAATGTTTTACTATAGTGCGGGAATTATCGGTGAAAAAATTTCGGGGAAAGTTTCTTAAAAGATATGATAATACTCCAATTGTTTTTGAGTGGACTATTGTTCTTTATGTAGCGTATTTATATGTTTATTGTCATTTATTTTTTGGTGGTGAAGATTTTTTGATGTAGGTGAGCATAAGTTTTGTAGCTTTATCTTCCTCCATAATTGGTGGATTGGTGGGGAGTTTTTCGGGAAGGTGATTTTTTATATGTTAATATTATTGATAGTTTTGATTTATTTAAGTTTTTGTGATATTATTTAAGCATAATTAAATAGGTCTCCCTCCAGGGAGGCTCGCCAAGTTCTAATAAAACAACAAGGTGAACGAAGCCTAAAAATATGGTGGAGTGAAAAGTTCACTTCACACCGAATGTAATAATAAAAAATTACGAGAGTTTAGGGTTTAGCAATGAACCCTTGGAGCATGTAAAAATGCTTCAAAAATTCGTAGTCAAAAATGACGATGATCGGAAATATTGTAAAGCTTAGTTCTTGGTGCATAAAAAACGTAACGAGATTTCATTGGAGATGAGATGAATAAAAAATTATCTATAAGTGCAGCCACTCTAAGTCTAGCAATAGCCGGTGGTGGAGCTGCAATCGCCCTAAATGATGGAAGCGATGCAGCTGTAAATAAAAATGTTGTGAGTAGTAATTCTGTTCAAGGTAAAGTTAATAGTACTAATAGTACTAATACTATAAAAGCTCAACCGCAAAAAGTAAGTAGAGACGAGGTTCGTAAAGCTTTAACTACTTCAGCCCCCATTAAAAAGACTGTTCAGAGAACTATCGCCCTTAAAGTACATGGTGGAGCACCTAAAGCCATAATGGTAGATGATGGAAAAACTGTGAAAGATGTTCTTGATAAAGAGCATGTTAAGCTCAGTGATAAAGATATTGTAACACCTTCACTTGGTGAGAAAATTACCAAAAATATTGTGATTACAATTACGAATAAAAATATTAAAACAACCACCAAAAATGTTCAGTTACCACAGCCAAAGACAGTGTATATTAATGATTCTTCTATTTATAGGGGCGTTAATAGAGTTGTGGTTGACGGTCACGGTGGGGTGAAGAAAGTTACCACTGTGAAGGATGTTGTGAATTTCAAAGAAAATGGCAAGACAAAGGTGAGGGAGGAAAATGTTACTAATCCCAAAGCAAGTGTTGTTCATGTGGGGATTAAGGCGAAGCCTCAAGTTAAAGTAGTTAATTCTAAGCCTAAGTCTGTGGTGAAGACTGTCGCTCCTGTAGCTACTAAAAAGGCTGCGGTTATAGCCACTCCTAAGGCAACTGTTAAAAGTTATAGGAAGGCTACGACTACTGTGGCGCCTAAAGTTGTGAAGGCACAAACGCAGACTACTACAACTAAGGCTTCAAGCGCAACGCCTACTAATACTAGTAATTCTGGAATGTGGGATAGGATTGCTTATTGCGAGTCCACAAACAACTGGCACATCAATTCGGGTAATGGATATTATGGTGGGCTTCAATTTACTCAACAGACTTGGGCTGCTTATGGCGGTCTAAAGTATGCTCCACGTGCTGACCTAGCCTCCCGCGAGCAGCAAATAGCTATTGCTAATAATGTTAAGGCTGATGTTGGTCTTAGCGCTTGGGGTTGTGCTCACGCGGCGTAATATATTTTAAATATATTTTAAGATAATAACTTTATTTTACTCCATAGTAAATATTTACTATGGAGTAAAATAGTATATGCTTGAAGTCTTTGGTATAATTTTAATGTATTTAGTAAATGTAAAGGGTGTTTTTATGAAAGACTTTGAAGTTTTTTATCCTAAAATTGCTAAAGAATACTCCAGTTTTAATGAAATAGATTTAGATGAATTTTCAATTGGTAGCTCAAAGAATATTATATGGGGTTGCTCGATGAATCATTATTGGCTCGCCTCTCTAAAGACTAGAGTAAGTGGACATAATTGTCCATATTGTAGTGGAAATAAGTTACTTGAAGGTTTCAATGATTTTAAAAGTAAATTTCCATTACTTTATGAGGAGGTGGATAAATATAAAAATAATATGGAGGGTGTAGATAGAATCATAGGAAAATCTGGAAAGAAAATATGGTGGTTATGCACTGATGGTCACTCTTATGAGGCAAAAATCCTTAATAGGATTAATGGTAGTGGTTGTCCGTACTGTAGTGGAAATAAAGTTCTTAAAGGATTTAATGACTTTTCAAGTAAATATCCCCACCAATTATTAGAGTGGGACTGGGAAAACAATACTAAGACCCCCTATGAATATTCTTATGGAAGTAATCAATTAGTCTACTGGAAATGTTTAAAAGGTCACTCATGGCAGTCAACAGTTAAAAAGAAAATGAATGGTGCTGTTTGTAATATCTGTAGTAAATCTTTTTCTAATTTTGAAAAAATTGTGAAAGACTATATTGAAAGTATATATAATGGAGATATACTTGAGAGACAGAGAATACTTATGGACGTTAATAGTAAAGGTAAGCTTGAATTGGACTTAATTTTTCCAGAGCTCAATTTGGCAATAGAGGTGCAGGATTTTGCTACCCACGATAGATATTCAGATAGTATTCAATCCACTTATAAAAATCTTAATTTGACTAAAAAAGGTCCTGAATATCATACCAATAAGAACATGTTAGCTATGGAACAGTTTAATTATAAGGTGGTTGAAGTTTGGGAGGATGACATAATTAGTGGTCGCTATATGGAAATAGTTAATAAATTTTTTGGATGTTGACATAATTTCTTTTCATGTTATAATTAAAAGGTTAATGTTCATTATTTTTGAAAGGTTTTGATTGTTATGGGTGCTTGGGGAACTGAGTGGAATGCCAATGACCGAGTCGCTGATGTCGTGGATGATATTACTGCCACTTATAAGTATGATGCTCTTAATAGTGCTAGGAATGTTATCATCACTGAAGCTCAGGGGGACTTTGATAACTTTGAAGAGTTCATTGATTATTACCGTGCCTCTGCTATGATTTATAAGAATATTACTCTTAGTTTGAGTGGCTATCAGAATATTGAAGAGGATGAGCGTAAGACTTTCACTAATGCTAATAAGATTGTTGAAGATTTTCTTACCAAGGCGGAGGGGGAGTCGTCATATGAGAGTGCTTGGAAGGATTTTGAGGAGTATGTGGCTACTGTGAGGGCTGAGCTTCATGAGTTTCAAGAGTGGCTTCAAACGGATTGATTGAAAATGATGTATATAGTTATTAATATTACTTTCAAAGAAAAGGAGTTAGTATGAGAGCTGCTGAGGCGAGAATTGCTACTGATCAGGCTAAAATAGATAATTATAAAAGTGAGGTGGAGTGGCAGTTAAGCTCCGTTGATCGTGCTATAAATTATAGTATTAAAGACGGTAAAAATTTTGTTGACTATTTTACGATGCTTCCTGAGGTTGTGGAGGAGTTAACCTCTAAAGGATACACCATTGAAAAGATGAATTTTTTTGAATCTTTGAAGGCTTCCATGTTCAGTCCCTACGATTGGGTTAATTATCGAATATCCTGGTGATGTTTAAAACGTTTTGCATGAAAGAGTGGACCTTAGGTCCACTCTTTTAGTATATATATATATATATATTTATTTT
Source organism: Amazona festiva (assembly GCA_031763565.1). NCBI lineage: Eukaryota > Metazoa > Chordata > Aves > Psittaciformes > Psittacidae > Amazona > Amazona festiva. The sequence continues at coordinate 5,438 of JARPRK010112558.1, read as the reverse complement.
TTGGTATAAGAATAATTATTGTTTTATTTATTTAACTTTTATAGAAAGAATACGATAATTATGGATATATATCATGAAATTATCACCAATTGGATTGGACCAATTTTTATGGTGGTTTTAGCATTTTTTACTTTAATGCTTATTAAAGAGCAACAGTGGATGAAGGCTGTTTCACTGTTGGGGGTGGGGGCCATAGTGTTTATTTTCATCACTGAGGCGCCTTCTTTAATAGGGGGCAATGGAAGCCTGACAAAGGGTGCTTCAAAGGTTGCTGGAGAGGTTGGGGATGATAACACCTCAACTGTTAAGAATGAAGTGAAAAAGAAGGCGGTGGAGAAGACTGCAACGGGTAGCACCCCCACCCACATTGATTGGAATTTGATCGGTGCTGTGGGCGCTTGTATATTGTTGGCGATTGTGTTGTTGGCGGCTGCTAGTTTAGCTTACAGGTATACTAAAAATAAGCAAGAGTTGATGGTGGAGGAGAATAAGCGTAAGCTTGAAGAGCAGAGAAAAGCTGCCGAGCTTGATAAGAAGTTGACTTATGATTGGGGTGAACTTACTAAACTTCACGAAACTATTAAAAATAATTGGGGCTCTTATGACAAGGATATTTCTAAGTTGCTTAGACTTCCCGCAATGAGGGATTATAGTCTTCCTGAGGTGGGGGCTGTGATCGATAGTCTTGATGAGGCTGAGTTGGCTAAGACTTTGCATTATCCTAAAGGTATTGAGACTATTGCTGTTACTGATTATTATAAATATGTGAAGGCTTCTGAGAAAGCTTTTGATGATGCGGTGAAGGCGGCTGAGCAGCACCGTGATAAGGTTATGAGTTTTAAAGAGCGTAGACAGTTGAAGCTTGCACAGCAATTGCTCACCACTGCGCTTGATAACACTTCAAGCCCCAACGAGCGCCAATTGGCTTATGAGAGGGTTACAGCGATTATGGAGGACCTAAGAATTAATGTTCCCGATCCAATAACTCTACAGATTGAGGCCGATACGAGAAAGCTATTGGAGGCTTGAGATTATGAGTGAAGTTTTTACTGATAGTATTGTGAAAGAGGCTGAGGGGATTGTGGATAGCATTAACTCCGTTCCAACCTCCTCTCGCCATGATTATCTTAATGGTAGAATTAGCTCGATAGGTGCTTTTGAAAGGGATGAGGCGACTAAATATATTAATAGGTTGAGCAATCCCACTGGAGTGGCGGGATCGCAAGATAGAGCCAAATATAAATTAACTGAATTAAGTAATGAGTTAGCCAATAAGATGGAGCTATTGATGGCCATAATTGATTCAAGTAATTCTACTGAGGATATTAAATGTAAAGCTCAGTCACAATTGGATGGACTCACTGAGTATAGCGTGATTGCCCTTAATATACTTGCTACTTTAAGGTAGCTTTTAATGTTTAGATTTATGCTATAAACTGTATTCTAAGTGCGGCCGCTATAGTTATAACTAATAAATAACTATAGCAGGCTTTTTCACATGATAGAGCATTAAAATGCAAAAATACTGTTACTCGATATAACCCACAGTAACAGTATTTTTATTATACTTTATGAAAATTTTAATAGTTGCGGGTGAATAATTCCATGCATTAAAAAGTCTTTCATGTATCTTAAAATTTTGTCTTTATCGGAGAGCCAATCCGACTCCCAGATATAAATAAGACAATAACCCGCTTTAAGCGCCTGAATAAATTTTTCCCAATGTTGCTCAAAACTAGATTTATTATATTTAGAGTTAATTAAATTTTCACTATGTCAGTAATCCCCATTATACTCTATAGCAACCTTTAATTCTGGAATCACAACGTCTAGCTCCTTTGGGGAAATAATATCTCTATTTCCAGTTACTACTTCAAACTCCCCTTCAAAAATTTCAAATAATAATTCTTTTAAAGCCATTGTGAAATTCTTTTGTGTGGTGCTTTCACTACAATATCTGCAGCCAGAGTTTACATGCATTTCACCAAATGATTTAATCATTTCATGGTTGTTTTCACAAGTCCAAAGCGCTTCAACATGGCTATTAACCTTCCCTTGGTCGGGTTTGAGTTTTGAATTTATAGTTCTAATATAATATTTCATCAAGTTTCCATGGTGGCTTTGAAAATCATTAAGGCCACTAATTATTAAATGTCCACTACAGTTTGGGCAACCACTATTTTGTTTAATTCTATTTTTAACTATAGTTTTCCAAGAATAATGACAGTTTTGACATAACCACCATACTTTTTTATTACTACCATAACTGATTTTATTAATATCTATTATGTTCTTTTCATGGTCCCACTCAATGGCAATTGCTGGATGAGTTTTAAGAATACCTCCATTAACTATTGAGGCTCTCTCCAACGCTTTTAAAGAAATTCTTGCATTAATGCACTCCTGCTTGCTACACCCACTATTATCTTTAATCCTTCGATAGGGGCTTGCAAGATAATTTTGATTACAATTGTCACAATTCCACCATATTTTTTGCTGAGTACCCGAGTGAATATGATGTGTTGTTAGGTTAAAGTTTTTTAAATTTAATTCACCGTTAAATTCTTTAGCAATTTCTGGGTGGCTAATGTTAATATTATCATTCTTTTTTAGGCCATTAAGCTTATTTTGTGAAGCAGTTTTAAGATACCCGCAATGTTTACAAGTATATTGTCCTTTTCGTTTAACATCAATTATTCCATACCATTCGACTCCACACTCACATATCCACCAATATTTAGAATTAGTCTTATGGCTTATTGTTTCTGAAGTTAATGGTAAGTTACCAGTGAGATGAAATGCTTTAGAAATATTGGGATAATTATCTTTAAGTGTACCATTTTCTTTAATATTTTTTAATCTTATTGTATCACTATTTGTTAGTTTTTTACAGTATTTACAATTAATGTTATTTTCAAGTCGATTTTTAAATGATTCATAGTAGTGATTGTCACAGTTTTCACAGTACCATTTTCTTAATTTTTCATATGAGTTTATTTTGTTTATCATTTTTTATTTTTCTTTCAATAATCAATAAGTATTTATATTTTAACAATTTTTTGTATTTTATTGATGAGTACTTGTGGGTGATTTGATATTTTTGATATTATTAAATTTTTATTTTGAAAGGTGTTATTTATATGAGTAATATGTTTGATGATTATAGTGATGTGGAGTTTGCTGATAATCCAGATCCTAGGTGTCCAGTGATTCTTGTTCTTGATTGTTCTTCTAGCATGGTTGAGAAGAGGGAGGGTGAAAATCTTCCCCCACTTATAGCTTTGGATAGTGGTTTGGATACCCTTGTGAGTGAGTTGCATAAGGATCCACTTGCTAAAAGACGTGTTGAACTTTCTGTTATCACTTATGGTAGCAATGTTAGTGAACCCACTCCTTTTGCTACGGTTGATAATTTGCAGTTACCAAGACTTGAGCCGATGGGCATGACGAGCACTGGAGCGGCTCTTGATAAAGCTATGGATATCCTTGAAGAACGTAAGAAAACTTATAAAATGAACGGTGTGAATTATTATCGCCCCTTTGTTATGTTGATTACAGATGGTCTCGCTACGGATGATACGAGTAGGGCTTCACAAAGAATTAAAGAAGCTGAAGCTAAGAAGGGTGTTGCTTTCTTCCCCATCGGAATTGAAGGCGCTGATATGGAGCAGCTTACCAATCTTAGTGGTAAGCAAGCGCTCCAGTTGAAGGGTGTTCAATTCGATGCTTTGTTCCAGTGGTTGTCAGCTTCACAAAGTGCGGTTAGCGCTTCCAATCCCGGCGATAAAGTAGGTCTTCCTTCGCCCGCTGGTTGGGCTGAAATCTGATCATATTTTTATATACTAGTAAAGATATGATATAATTTCTTAACAGTAAATAATTAAGTGTTCGAGAAAGCTCCTGATTATTTACTGTTTTTTGTTGATATAATTATAATATCTCGAACACTTATGCTAAAGGAGTATAATTATGTCTGACTTATTCAGTTTATCTGATATTAAAATTGAAGAAGAAATTAAGGATTCTTCACAATCTAACCTACTAATTAATCATCCAATATGGAAAGATATAGAAAGATACTGGGATCATGATTTCAATGTCGTAAATTCTAATGAAATAACAGTAGGATCTCATACAAAATTTTATTTAAAATGTAAAAATAATCACTCATCGTCAATTAATGCGCCTGGAGTCATTAGAATTGGCTATTTTAAATGCAAATCATGCTCTAAACTTCCTTATACTCATTCAGAGTATATTAAATATTGGGATTCTGAAAAGAATAAAAAAGATATCAGTGAAGTAGGGTCAGGTGCTGGAAATTCCTGGTGGATTTGTGACGAAGGACATTCATATGAGATGGCTGTATCTAATAAAATTAGAACAAGACCTGAAAATTGCCCTATATGTAATGGAAGAGGATTAAAGCAACCTAAAGAAAACTTATTAAATACTATTTATCCAAATTTTAAAGAATTATATTCTAAAAGTAATACTTTAAAATTTGAACGTATTCCTATAAATAGAGGCCTACCTCTTATATGGGATTTTAAGTGTAGTCACTCATATAAGACTTCAGTTAAGCAGATGATAAAACATAATGGGACTTGTAAATATTGTGAAAATAGAGAGTTTTTACAGGGATTTAACTCTATTGATAAAACACACCCATTTATTATTAATGAGTGGAGTAATAAAAATGCTAAAAACATTAGTGAATATTTCTGTAGAAGTAATGACAACGCTTGGTTTACTTGTCCCGATTGCACTCATGAATTTTACACCAGAATAAATAGACGGGTTTTTCGAACAACTCAATGCCCAGTATGCTGCGGAAATGTCATTAAAGAAGGGGTTAATGATTTAACTACCTTTGCTCCCCAATTGGTTGATCTTATTGATGAAGAAAAAACTAATAAAAAAATAACTGAAATAGGTAAAAGTCATGAAGTTTATATAAAATGTTTTGAGGGAAACCATTCATATAAAGCAAATATGAGAGCTTTTCGTAAAGGATTAGCTCCTTGTAGAATATGCCATCCAAGAAGTAAAGTTCAGGACGAGTTAACTGAATATATTACTGAAATACTTCCCAATAATATACTTATGAGAGATATAAGAACTATTATTAGACCTCTAGAATTAGATATTTGGATTCCAGAACTTAACGTTGGTATAGAATTTAATGGTGACTATTACCATAGTGATAAGTATATTAAAGAAACTAAAGGTATAACAGCATTAGAGTATCATACTTTAAAGTTAAATAAAGCTAGGGAGAAGAATATAGAGTTGCTTTTCATATGGGAGTCGGATTGGCGGAACAATCAAATTTTAGTAAAAAGTGAGTTAAAAAATTATTTAGTAAATAAGTGCCCACTTAATAAAAGTCTTTTCCATAAGTTATCTTTAACTTGATGGTTTACTTTAATTATTTT
>JARPRK010112338.1:0-22910 GCA_031763565.1 Amazona festiva | reverse complement strand
AAATGAAGCGCTCGCTTCGCTCAAAGCACTGCGAGACATGCTATACAAGCTCCGAGGAATGTGAAAGGAACTGACATGAACAACGAGATCCACAAGGTTCACGCCTTCGGCAACGACTACCGGGTGTGGGCACCCGACGAGCAGACCGCACGAGAGTTCGTGGCCTACTGCCTCGGCATCGAGACTTCCATCTGCGACTGCGGACGCACCTACTGGGGACGTGAGGGGGAGCTGATGCACGCACGACAGGGACACCACGCCCCGAGTATTGAGCAAGTGGATGGGTACTGGGCTGGTGCGAACAACCACCGGAAGTGGGTGATGAACAACTGTAAAGCCGTGACCGACTGATGCGCTTGCATCTATCCTAGCCGAGTGCTAGGGTAGGTGTTGGCATCTCAGCTAGGGGATGTACAACAACGACGAGAGAGGCAAGGGAATGGTGACAGAGCTGAACTGGATGGAATACAAGCGAGGGGATGAACTGTTCGACTCGACGGGCGTCTGGTCCGATGAGTTTAGGGATGCCCTGAAGTGGGTCGCCAATAAAATGCCCGGATTGTCAGATGCGTTCAACGCCGCACCATTCGATACTCCTGAGGAGAATGGGATAATGAATGTAATCCTCGACGCCTATCGTGGCTCTAAGGGCCTCGCGGGAGCGACTGCTACCGAGTCCCCAGCAAGTGACTCCGAGGCCCTTACGGACAACGTGAGCCAGCCCTCGCACTACACGAGTGGGCCGAAGCACACCGAGTGTGGTAAGGTGATCGAGTGCATTGATGTGAGCGAGACGTTCAGTGGTAATCTGGCACAGGTTATCCAGTACGTCTGGCGACACGAGCACAAGGGCAATCCGATTGAGGACTTGTCCAAGGCTGCATGGTTTCTCAACCGAGAGATCGACCGACTGAAGAAGGAGGAGGGCAAGTGAGCGTGGCATATCCCGAAGATGAGACCGTGGGTGATCTGCGGTGTGACTTCTGTGGAGTGAACGAGGGCAACGTCATCGTCGAAGTGGGCGATGTGGAACCCATCCTGTACTGGTGGTGCCTTGAGTGCGACATCACCGAGCGAGTTGCAGAGACTCGCAAGTGGCTGTATGATTGGGACGCAGCCATCGAGAAGGCACCTACCGGAGTTCCCGGTGAACTGAGCAAGTGACAACCTGACAACGTACAAACGGAGAAGAGACTACAATGGACATCAACCTGACCAATGGAAAGATCACCCCCACCCGAGTTGCTGAGCTGCACCAGCGACTCTCCGAAACTCCGAGCAGTGCAGCCCCTCGACTGACGACGACGCAGCTTCTCCGGGCGGGTTCCGTGGGGTCCATGTTCAAGGAGATGGGTGACAGCCTCGCCGACAGGGATGCGGAGGAGATGGGCATCATCCTCTCCGATCTCGCAGGCTGGATTCTGTGGGGGCCTGATTACAACAGCGAGAACGAATGATGATAAGCTGGATGCAGGTGCTTGGGATGTGCGTGATGTACGCACCTGAGATCCTGATGGCGGTGCTTGTGATGGCCGTCCCGTTTGTGGTAGCATTGAATCCCGAGCTGATGAAGCGGCTCAACCTAGAGAGGTACTGACATGGCAACCGACGATTACGTGAAGATTGGCAAGCTGGCCGCAGGAGATGAGTGCTGTGAACTCATCCGTTGGGATGTGTGGGAGATCCTTCGACCGCTGTTGGACGCGCCCGCCAACGCGGCATCGTACCAATACAGTAACATCAGGTCCATGTACGAGAGTTGGACGCTGGGGGATGGGGATGATACCGAGGCGCAGGCTCGCCTCCTTGGCAGGCTTATCGTCGCAGCGTGCAATGCCGATGTCTACCGAGGCCCCAGCGACAGCGGACCCGAGGCGTACAGGCTTCGACTCAAGTTCAACCATCTCGCCAGTGCCGATGTTGAGTCTGATGCCTATGTGAACTGGGCGTCTCTGGGTCGGAAGTATGCTTCCACCAAGGAGTGGATGCCCAGCATCATTGATGCTGTTGTCTGGGTCAACTCCGGGTCGGCAAGCGAAGAGCTGTGCCTGACGATGATCGAGCTTGCATATCGAGCCGAGCAGGCGGAGGACGCTGACCCTCAAGAGGTTGACGACAAGGAGACTTACCCCCTGCAGGATGCCTTCATCCGTGAGCAACTGTAGGCCAACCTTCCGCCTGATGTCGAGTTGGTTGACATCATCGTGAAGCGCAAGCCCCCGAAGGAGACCATCAAGGATCGCCTTAAGTACATCCTTGAGGTGTGGGATGATGAGGATGCTTGGGGTCGCACTGGTCTCATCGAGAAGTTCCTGACGGATTACATCAACGACAACATCGTGCTGTAAGATGTACAACAACACCAACCAGAGAGGCAAGAACATGAAGAAGATCATCGCAGCTACCGCTGCAATCGCAGGTCTCGCAGTCGGATGCGGAGTCCAGACCGCTTTCGCGGACGACACCCAGCCCACCATCACGCAGACTGTGGACACCACCCAGCCCGGCTCCGAGCGCAACGGCTGGATCTGGTCCCTCCCGGATGGCACCATCATGGGCACCTGCGCTGCCGGTTATGGCCCGCAGTGGAACACGGTCCACGACTACACCAACCGCGCCTACTCGGCCACCGAGGATCAGGGCGGCGCTGCCGTTCGGGTGGACGGCCTGACGTGGACGGAGTGGTCGAACCTCATGGCGACGAGCGGTGTCCGTAACCCGCTGTGGTACTACGTCGGCGACCTCAGCGCCGGGACCGAGACCACCAACCCCGTGGGCTACGTGCCCCAGCTCGGCGAGCTGAACGAGGGCGATTGCGTCAAGGATGGGACCGCACTGCCCACCCCCAACGATCACTTCAATGGTGGTGGCAACAGCTACCCCATCGTCACGCCCACTCCGACGCCCACCGCCCCCGCATCAAGCGCCACCCCGAGCGAGTCGCCCAGCGCACCGGCATCGTCTGAGACGCCGAGCGCCAGCACTACTCCTAGCGCCCCTGATGCGAGCACTACCCCCAGCGTCCCGGAGGCAAGCGCCAGCACTGCGCCGTCGGACAGCGCAACGCCCAGTGCCCCCGAGACTAGTGCCAGCACTACGCCCACCCCTAGCGCGCCGGATACGAGCACTACGCCCAGCGCCTCTGTGACGCCCTCTAGCACGGCTACCCCTACGAGTAGTAGCACCCCGACTACGAAGCCGTCACAGACCCCTTCTAGCCCCAGCACGGCACCCTCTAGCGCCAAGCCCACCACGCCTGCCAAGCCCAAGCCTGTCGTGTACTACCAGCACGACACCATCAAGGTGGTCAACAAGGCTCAGGCTGCAGAGCTGGTGAAGCGCATCCACGATGGTGTGCTTCCGTATCGTGGTGACAAGCTCTCGTGGGGTCACAGTAAGTGGTCATTCACCACGGTTCCGGGGCACAGCAAGGGCCATGCCGTCGTGGGGCAGACAGTTGACCTGTACTGGGTGATCGACACTGCGCATGGTGCCAAGCCGGTGCAGCAGGGTGGACTCGCATGGGGTCCGAAGCACAACCTCGTGCAGAAGATCGTTCGCTGACATGGTAAACATCCTTGTAGTTCAAATCCTTTTGTATGCAGGGTTGGTTCTCTACATCAAGATGTACGGTGACAAGCCGTATCGCTGACAAAGCCGAAACGCCGAGAGGCGTCGCGGGTAGGATTGCAACCTTCCGCCTGATGATGGTAAGCTGTCAGTACACAACAACGAGAGGACGCGAAATGCCCAAGACGTACAGCTGGACCAAGGGGTCAGGCGATGAGGATGTCGAGGATGCGAACGAAGCAATCGACGCCTTGAAGAAAGTGGGTGACCCGAGCAAGCTGATGGATGTTGAAGTCCATGTCGAGTACGGTGGCTTGGAGGGAGTGTTCAACAAGATCGAGTACCTTAATGGGAATTACACGGTAGGTGGTGGCATGTGGGCCATCATCCGACATGGCTGGGGCGTTGGTTCGTCGATTAAGAGCATCAGCTTCACCGTCCCGGATGAGCCTGAGTGGATGCGGTTCTTGGACGAGGCAAAGGGGTGGCTTCCCCGCAGCTTGATGGATCACTTCAGTGTGATGTGCAAGGTTTCAATGGACGATGCCCTGAATATGGGGACGATCCCCGATGGGTACATCTTCATTTGGTTTGATGGGACTGGTGACTGGTATGAGCGTATCCCATCCGAGAATTATGTCGCCACTTGGGGATACGGGGCCGGGTTCCTTATTCCAGATCCGAAGAAGGATGAGTGATATCGGATGGCACGCTTCAAGTTGATGTGCGTCAACGGCATACAGAACATGCTCAAGGTTGAACGCGCCTTCGCTGCCTGCGTCACACAGGAGGCAGACAGTGGGGTGTACCCGATCAACCATCGGCACCTTGAAACTTTCCTTGTGGAGCCGATGATGCGCTTCGGTTGGGACTATACGGAGGTGGACCCCATCGAGGTTTACGACAGAGAGGATGGATTGGGGGGCATCCCGATCATCTATCGAACGGTGCATAGGATGAACCGTAACCTCCGCCAGATGGGAACTCCGCAAGTGTGGTTCGTTGTGGACACCATTGAGTACAACGGTTTCCCTTACGGCTACTACCCTTCCACCATCGAGTGGGAAAACATCCGCCATACCCAGCGGGTGCGCGAGCTTGTTGCGCAGATGTAACCAGTCGTGGTACGCTACTACGACAAACCGAGAGGACAAGAACATGACCGAGCACTACACTTTCACCAAGGATGACGACCGTTCCACCAAGATCGATGTCATCTCCAAGCTTCGAGCTGCCATCGAGAATGGTACGCTAGAGAAGTTCGAGGCTACGCTTCACTCCTGTGGACTTGAGGGCAAGTTCCCTTTCTGCAACGTTGGTTTCGATGACTACATCAGGGTCCATCAGGATGACGGCCACGACAGTAGCATGTGGAACATTGCGAATGGGGATAATGTTCCGATGGAGGTTCTCAAAGATCTCAGCTTCGAGGTGCAGACCCCCGCCCCTACGCCCAAGATTGCAGGGCTTGAGCGAATCGAGGATGCGCGTGCCGCCTTCGATACCGGCTACTACAACGACAAGGTTTGCATCGGCGCTATCGACTACGCCTGTGTCGTCCCCGTGGTTACCAAGTCTGAGGTGATTGCAATGACCGACCTCATCGACGGCTACGTTTTGATCTGGTTCGACCGGCATGGGGAAGTGCATTACGCCTACGGCAATCAGGCTAACATCATCATTGAAAGCTACGGCTACGCCATTGGATACCTTCTCCCTAGGAAGGACGCCCGCAACGTCGGCTTCCCTCGCCTCGACCAGTGAACGACCATCAACAATAGGAGACACGACATGGACATCAACCACTACGCAGATCAGGCAGAGACAACGGCTGCATACGAGGGCCGCACCACCTTCCACGGGTTGCAGTATGTAGCCCTTGGTCTCTCCGGTGAGGCCGGTGAGTTTGCAGGCAAGGTGTCGAAGCTGAACCGAGACCGTCGAATGGAGTTCGATGAGGACATCCTTGCACACACCTACAGGGAGGAGCGAGAGGCGCTTGCTGCAGAGCTTGGCGATGTGCTATGGTTCGTTGCTGTAGCTGCAGATGAGCTGGGCTACAACCTGAGCGACATCGCCCAGCAGAATATCAACAAGCTTCGCTCTCGACAGGAGCGTGGCACGATCAGTGGAAGTGGGGATGTGCGATGATGAAGATCCGGGACGAGATCGTTAAGGTCGTTGCCATCGACGAGGGTGTTGGCGAGGGCCGCTTTAAGTTGACAACCGATCAGGGTGTGGAGCTTGAGACGCAAGGTGGTAGCGATGCCAATGTCATGCTTCGACGCGAATCGATGAAGCCCGATGGAACGTCAACCGTTGAGGGCTTGGATTACGTCATCACCCTCAACAGTGTTGGTCGAGTGGTGAAGCTTGAAGGGATCTATAATGGCTTCAAGCAGGGGGCGCTTGCGGCATGACAATGCAGCAGAACATGGGCGGTTTCTACTACCGATCCAGCGAAGGCAAGCGGCTGTACACCTACGGCTTCACCAACAAGGAGCAGGTCGAGGAGCAGATCGCAGCTTTGCAGGACGAGAACCTTGTGGTAGATTGGAACTCACACAAGTTCGACAAGGTAGGCAACGTCTACTGGGACGTTCACGAGGCAACGGCAGAGGAGTTGGGCGATGGAACTGGTAGTGATGGGGCACGAACCCCTGAAGTACCCCAAGATGAGGATGCCTGACAAGCAATCCTACTCGCAGACCACATCCTACATTGAGTGCGGTGAACGCTACCGCATCGAGAGGATGCACGGCATGGGTGGAGGCACATGGTTCTCCACCCTTGCTGGGTCAGCCATCCATGAGATCACTGAAGCGATGGACAAGGCGGAGATCAAGGGTGTGGATGTACGGCCTAAGACCCTTGAAGAAGCTGGGGCTGTGTTCAACGCACACTTCCAGAAGCACATCGACAAGGCTGTTGCCGAAGGTCGAGAGATCAAGGCAAGCGGCAGGGAGAGTAAGTCCTACTCTCTGTACGGTGGACCCAACAAGAAGGATCGCAACTGGTGGATTCACTATGGCCCTCATCTGACAATGGCATGGGTCAACTATCGCAAGGCGAACCCCCAACTGCACATCTACCAGAACAGCGATGGACTGGTGGGCATTGAGGTTCCCTTCGAGGTTGCTGCAGTTGACACCGACACGGGTGAGACTGTAGAGTTCAGAGGGTTCATCGACCGGGTACTTGAGGACGACGAGGGCAACATCTACATCGTCGATCTCAAGACCGGCAACCAACCACACTCGTCCATCCAGCTGGCAACCTATGCGTTGGCATTGGAAAGCCAGTACGGTGTCAAGGCTAGCCGCGCCTACTACTGGTTCCCTCGCCCCAAGAGTTCCAAGGAGGAGATCGAAGGAACTTGCGGATATGAATCGGACCATGTAGACTTGGCGAAGTGGAGCATGGAACGTGTGGCGGGAATGTATCTCACTGCACAGCGGGGTATCCGTAACAAGATCTTCCTGCCCCATGTGTCCGCAATGTGCAAGGGCTGTGGCGTGAAGGAATACTGCTGGGCTACGGTGGGCGACAAGTACAACTCAGTCCCTGTGGTCAGCGAGTTTGACACTGAAGGCTAAAGCCTGTAATGTACTGAATGTAGGCAGAGAGCTTACATGGAGAGAGGAAAAGAAGATGATCCCGGATGCCAAGATCTTTGTGATCGACAACGATCTCATCGACAATGTAGCTAAGGCGCTCGACATCATTCTTGACGACGAGCTTGATGCCACCTACGGAGGAGATCCCAAGTGGGAGGGCACCGATTGCACGGAGGAGAACCCCTGCAGCGATTGCCTTGAGATCGATGAGGCGTATTGGAGTGGCGACGACAACATTGAGGAGTGTGGAGTGAACGGCCACCTGTGTGACGACTGCAAGGCATGGGAGGATGGAAGCGTGGAGCCGACCCCCGAGGAGCTGCGACAGATTGAGCTTGTCCAGTGCGCTGAGATCCTTGAGGATCGCATCCAGCTGAACCACCTTCGGATGAACCATGCTGATGTGGTTCGGATTGAGAAGCTGGCAGGCGAGGGTGCCTACGCGGTGAACGATCTGATGACTGGCCTCCTCGTCGGTCGCCTCGGAACCGTGAAGCTGGATCGCACCGAGAAGGTGTACCTGTCTGCACTGTTCGACGTGCTGACCTGCCTCGGCTACCTGCAAAATGAGTTCACCCTCACTGCAGGGGAGTCTGTTGAGGTTCTCAACGAGGCACTCACCTACTTCGACATCGACGAGAACTGAGAGGCAACAACATGGACGACAGCGGATACGGACCTACCGCAACAATCAAGTTCGGTGGCGCTGACGCGCCGTGGCTGGTGGTCAAGGGTAGCACTGCAGCAATCAGGACGCAGCTCCTTGAAGCCTTCGACATGGAGGACATCCCCGAGCAGTCGCTCGCTTCACTGATCTCCCAGTCATGTGCCATCGCACAGGGCCTCTGGAAGATCTCCAAGAGTGGGGGTGATGGTCTCGGTGCATCGGTCATCAACACTGCCTCAGAGGCCCCTTCAAACGCCAGCACGGGCACGTCCACCAGCAAGCCCAAGGATGATGCCAACCCCTACGCTGGTGTCATCGAGGAGATCGAGAAGGCAACCAGCAAGGATGACCTGAAGGGCATCTACGCAAAGCACGCTGCAGCATACAAGGCTTCGGCTGATGTGCAGGCAGCATTCAAGGCGCAGAGCGCCAAGGTCAACTGACACACACTACAGAGAGAGTACACATTATGGCTATCGAGATCGTTACCACTGTTGCTTCGGGTGGCGGCTTCTTCCGCCCCGGCGAGCACATCGGAAGCCTCGCCTTCCTTGTCGAGCCTAAGGAATACCTGACCGATGTTGAGACCAAGTTCGGCAAGAAGGATATGATCGTTGCCGATCTGACCGAGTTCGTCAACAAGGGAATGCTGGATGGCGAGGAGCCTCCGGTGGTTCACACTCGCGTCCGACTGCAGGGTGGTGGTATCCTCAACTCCCTCAAGGACTACATTGGGCGTTCGCTTGTCTGTAAGCTGGTGATGGTCGAGAACAAGAAGCCGGGATTCAAGGACTTCCCTTCCTTTGTTACCGCAGATCCTGCCGCAATCGAAGGGGTTGTTCAGTACGTGGAGAAGCGAGAGGCGGAGCGAGAGGCTGCGGCTCAGGATGTCCCTGACTTTCTGAAGTGACAGTTCCCCCAGAGCGATGATTCCATCGCTCTGGGGGGGGAGGGGGTCTGGAATGAGTACCAGTATTTTTGATCGCTTCTTCTCCAAGGTCTCATTTGACGGCATATGCTGGGAATGGACCGCCGCTAAAAGCCAACATGGCTATGGCGCTTTCTACATGAACGGTAAGACCAGAAAAGCTCATCGCGCCGTATTCGATATACTTGGAATTGAATATGACGATGCGTTAGAGGTAGACCATTTGTGCAAGAACAGGGCTTGCGTCAATCCAGATCATCTTGAGTTTGTTACGGCTGAAGAGAATCGACGTAGGGCTTATATCTTTAACGCAAGCGCGAAGGATATTAGAAGGGCGATGGGTGCAGCCTTGGCGCAGCGCACGCATTGTAAGAATGGGCACGAGTTCGATGAAGCCAACACGTCCTATCCCAAGCATGGTAGTGGTAGGGTATGCAAGGCGTGCATGCGTGAGTACCAGCGCCAATATGCAGCCCGAAGAAAGGCGGCTTCCAACTGACAAACCGACTGCGACATTCCACCTGAGCGGGAGCTTTAGTGGTGGTCGCACCCAACACGCAGAAAGGAGAGGGATGTGGCGGGACGGAAGAAGATGGAACCGTTTGATCGGTTCTTCGAGAAGGTTGATTTTAGTGGACCTTGCTGGGAGTGGACGGCATTCTGCAACAGCGATGGCTATGGCTACTTCGGGTTGAACCGAAAGGTAGAGAAGGCTCATCGAGCTGTCTATATGATTCTCGGTTTAGACTTCGATCCAGACCTTGATGTGGATCACCTCTGTCGGAACAAGAAGTGCGTCAACCCAGATCATCTTGAGCAGGTAACCCGAGAGGAGAACCTGCGAAGGGCTTGGTCTGGCAATGGGGGCAGGGGTATCCGTCGCGGCTCAGCCTTGGAGAAGCGGATGCAAACGCACTGTCGCAATGGACATGAGTTCGATGAGACCAATACCATCTGGAAGCAAGGCCGACGCCGGTGTAGGACGTGTAGTAACATCCAGCAGAGAGAGCGATACGGGAAGAACAAGGAGGCGCTGAGTGCTAACCAGTAAGCGAGCGTTCAAACTAAACACCAAGTCAGCTCCGTTGCTGCCCATGCCTTCGGAACTTCAACCCCTCTGGGATTGGGGTATTGTCCCCCGTCAGGGTCAGCTCATCTCCGTGGCAGGAAGATCGGGATCGCAAAAGACTGGCTTCGTCCTCTTCTGGTTGGAGCAGATGGGCATCCCGACGCTCTACTTCTCAGGCGACTCAACTCCTTTCGAGATGACAACGCGCATTGTCGAAATGAATACCCTGAAAACCGTGGATGAAATTGAAGATGGTCTCGAAGATCCCGCAATGCAGGAGAGATTCAATGAAGCATTGGATCGAAGCTGTATTACATTTTGCTTCAACTCCCCAATCACATGGGCTACGATTGAAGCGAATCTCGAAGCATGGATTGAGCTTCACAACGAGTACCCTCCGATTATCGTCATCGATAATCTCATGGACATCGAGGGATGTGAATCGGACTATCATGCACAGCGTGCAGCTTGGCAGGATCTCACTTCGCTTTCCCGCACAACGGGCGCTACGGTGTTGGTCCTCCACCACAGTACGGACAAGTCGCAGCAGGCCGCACAGCAGCCCGGTATGCCACCCTCGCGTCGGGAGATTGTGAACGGTGGCGCAGAGAAGCCACAGCTCATCCTCACCGTGGCACTGGCTCCTGAGTTCAATGAGTTCCGTGTGGCTTGCGTGAAGCAACGTTCAGGCAAGTCCAATCCCGAAGCCACAGACTATGTTAGACTGCTGGCCTACCCCCAGTACACTAGGTTCGCCCCATTGAGCGCACCGCTACAGCTAGGAGAGCGTAATGCAGAAGAGAAGTGAAGCATGGTATGATGGCGCATTCATCATCGTTGCTGCAGTGTTCTACCTCATCGCTACCGTCATCCCTATTCTTGTGGTGGGTGCAGTTGCGTGGTTCATCCTCGGACAGATTGGATACATCAAGTGACCGAAGAGGAAGCAATCGCCCTGTCGGAGCTGTTCATCGAGGAGCTTGTGGGTATCCTCATTGATGGGCTAGACTTCGAGCAGGCAGTCGACAAGCTGCTGGGAGCAAACGATCTCCCGCCCAATGCAGCCAAGGTGATCGAGATCATCTTGACGAAGGGCGTCACAACCGTTAGCATCGAAGTACAGCCTCGCCTTCTGCGGGGTCTCATCAAGGAGGAGAACAATGAGTGACAACTACAAGCACCCGTGGCTTGAGATGGAGTCGGTGCAAGATCCGCTTCCCCACGAGATGTGCGACAAGTGCTGGCAGGAGAAGAGCCTTACCGGCAACTGCTGGTGCAGCGACTTTGGGCATGGACTGAACACGGAGAAGGAGGAGTCGAAGTGAGTATCATCGTAAAGCTTCAAACCGGGGAGTACAGGTACGTCCCAGAGCATTTCGTTTCCGGGTTCGTCCACGATGATACTCGACACGAGCTGATCCTAGATCTTCCGGGAATGTTCCATGGCATAGAGAGTGGTGAACCCGTGGAGCTGTTCATGGGGGAGATTGGTACACCACGCAAGGAGTTCAGCGAGGTGCCCTTCCTGCCCATCCCTTCGGCGCTGAAGTTCTGGAAGTCGGTCGAGCGATGGAAGGCCATAGACCACAACTATGAGCTGATCCAAGAGTTCGAGGCGGACAGGGACCGAGGGTTCCGCTTTGTTGAGGGTCGCTGGTATGCGCCGACGATCATCACCTACCGAGGGAGGCGAAACTGATGGTGAATACCGAGCAGCCGTCTGACGGATTCCTTGTGGCGATTGATCCGGGGAATACAATGTCCGGGTATGTGGTTGTACGGAGAGGTAGCTACACCCCCATCGACTTCGGGAAGATCGACAACGAAGAGCTGCTGGATAAGGTAATCATGCAATGCTACGGTGGAGGCGAGGTGTACGTCGAACAGATCGGACACTACGGCACTGGCATGGCAGCTGGCACTACAGTGTTCGACACCTGCCGATGGATCGGACGCTTCGAGCAGGCGTGCTGGATGAACGACGGCAAGTTGCCCAAGCTTGTGAAGCGTGCTACGGTCAAGACGCACATCACCGGACAGGCCAAGGCCAAGGATGGGAATGTGGCACAAGCACTGCGTGACAGGTTCACGCCGGGCATGACACCGCAGGAGGCGAAGGGTACGAAGGCAAACCCCGGATTCTTCTACGGGTTCAAGGCTGACATCTGGCAGGCATATGCTCTGGCAGTCTACGCAATCGACAAGGAGAGCGGCATGTGATTGCCGACATCAGGAAAGTCCTCGACTACTACAACGTGAGCTACCGTGGACACAGCGTGCAGGAGATGGTATGCTGTCCAGTGCACGGAGACCACAATCCCAGTATGCGAGTACGCTTCGAGGACAACCTCTGGTACTGCTTCGGATGCGGGGAGGGTGGCAATGGACTGAAACTAATCGAGAAGATGGAAGGATTGGACCGTGGAGGAGCCAAAGAATTTTGCACCCGTAACGGACTCGAAGGTGCAGATGTTGACGGAGGCAGCGAGCCTGTTCTCCTCGCATCTGGACTTGGCTCTGCCTCAGCTAGAGTATCGGGGGATCACCGAGGCAAGCGCAAGTACGTTCGGTTTAGGCGTGGTGCCTAACAACCCACCCCCCGGCTTCGAGCACTACACCGGCAAGATGTCCATCCCCTACTTCGTGGATGGCAAGGTGGTGCAGATCCGATTCCGCTGCCTGAGTGGAATGCCCAAGCCCGGATATGAGGGGCACAGCTGCAAGGTGCAGGGGCACGGCAAGTATCTGACGATGGCGGGTGACAACGCTCGCATGTTCAACGTCGGTGCCATCCAGAAGGCGGACGATACGATCCACCTTGCGGAAGGTGAGATGGATGCTGTACTGTTGGAACAGCTGGGGTATCCTGCAGTGGCTATCCCCGGTGCGCTACAGTGGCAGTGGAGGCACACGATTCTCCTGTCCGGGTTCAACCGAATCTACATTTGGTCTGACCCAGATGAGGCTGGCGCTGAGATGCGCAACGAGGTGATGAGTAGACTTCCACGAGCCATTCCGGTATCGTTGTCCGTGGGGGATGTGGGCGAGACCTACAACTTCCAAGGCGAAGCCGGTGTGCGGGATGCACTTGCATCTGCACAGCATGTCGTGTAAGATCATAGCAACAACAATCGAGAGGATGAGGACATGACCAAGAGAAGGATTGAGTCTATCGATTCAAACGCTGCACCACTACTCCGGCGTCTTGTTGGCAAGACTGTTAAGATCAGCGCCTTTGGCATTACGGGCGAGGCGATTCTCAGCAAGGATGATGAGTGGTTCCGTACTGGCGGTCCTGAAGAGCGCGGCTTGTTGGTTGGGGACGAACGTGGCGGCCCCCTCGAAACCGGAGTGAATTGGATTGAGTATGAGATCCCCCCACTTGAAGAGTTGAAGGAGCGAATGGGGGATCATGGGGTGATCGTGTTCGACCTGCTTGACGAGGACACCAACGATCTCACCACATGGATCTACCAGCATTGCGACACTGACGCGATGGAAGGATACGGCGTGGACAGGTTCGGTGGCAACATTACTGCATACCGCTACATGGCCGTGTGGAAGCGGGATTGATGGCAAGGATCAACCCCACCAAGACGGATGCCAAGAAGCTCTACGACATCCTTGAAGCCGAGGACAAGACTCTCGAAGAGGTAGCACTCGAAGTCCTGACCAAAGCGTTTGAGATGTACGAGAGCAAGGTGAAGTATGCTGTCGTTGGACAGATCACCTACTCAGATGGTACGTTCCTGAAGCCGGATGATCCAGCATCCTCGAAGGTTTCGCTTGGCCTGTATCCTTCAGAAGCGAAGGCCAGAGATGCAGCACGGTCCCTGTCCTACTCTGCGGGTACGGGCGAGCAAGCGAAGGTGTGGGTGCTTGACAACTACTGGGGTAGTCCGGCAGACTGGTATAAGGATCGCAAGGCGGAGGCAGCTCAGAAGGCTGTTGAAGCCAAGGAGATCGAGCGTCGTATGAGGCAAGAGGATCGGCGCAAGGATCTCGCCAGCAGGGAAGATGTATGCGGGGAACAGTTCATTGGTCCCCGTGGAGAGACTGGGTTCTGTATGCTGGAACCCGGCCACGAGTTCGGACACTGGGAACCCAACGTTACAGGTTGGCCCAAGTGTGGGGACTCGAATTGTACGCTACGTGAAGGACATCCCGGTCCTCACTACAAGCCATGACGAGAGGGAAACTACAATGTTGAAGTATGACGAGGCGACCCATTCGGTTACCGCAACAAGCAAGGACAGCCAGACTGATGTGTACCGCTTTGCGCTGGCGCTGAACTGGCTGGCGAAGGAGAAGGATACGCCCACGCTCGTGTATGTCGAGACGGACGATTGCCTGAGGGGCTGGCTTGAGATTGCGCACGACGACAATCCCCTTGAGGGTTCCTACCTTGAAGCCAAGAGTGGTCGATACCTGATTGACGTTGAGGAAGATTGGGGAATGCTCACTAGTGGCATCGTGAGCTTGATGCTCAGCGTCAGCAGGGAAGTGTGGGAGAAGGCCATTGCCTCCGTGCTTGAGGAGAAGTCCACTCCATTTACAGCTGCACAGAACATCATCGACGCAGCACAGCGATACCTGAATGGCGAGATCAACTCGAAAATCCTCTGCGGAATCGTTGAGGAGAACGACGATATCGAGAATCTCGAAGTTACCAAGCTTACCTACGACGAGGAGAACAACTGATGAGCAAGAAGATCGTGATGTACGGTGCCCCGTGGTGCGCCCCCTGCAAGGCCCTGAAGCCTGCAGCCATCGACCTGTGCAACACCAACGGCGTTGACTTCGAGTACGTCAACATCGAAGAGCAGCCCCAGCGTGCCATGCTGGCAGGCGTACAGGGTGTCCCTACCGTCATGCTGTACGACGGCAACACGCTGATCGATGAGCTTGGCCCCAGTCGCGGCACGAAGGCTGCGCTGCGAAAGCTGGTGGAACATGCTTGAGATCTACGCACCCAAGCCTGAGCCTAATCTCACCGAGGATGAACACTCGTGCAAGCTTCCACGGTTGTACGACAGGGGTTTCCGCAACAACCAATCGATCTATCCCGCTGGCACGATTGCCCTCTGTACCGTGTGCAACTCCCAGTGGGTTGTGCGAGCAATTGGGATCGACGAAAAGGGTGATGTGTTTGCGCGTTGCTGGATGCCCAACTATCCGTCCAAGATTCCCGGCAACTACATCCATAAGAGGACGATCAAGAATGGCTGAGGTGAGAATCTACAAGCCTGCACCTGTACACGAATGCTCACTCCCTGAATTGTCCGAAGGTTCTGGCGAGTATCCGGTTGGTACGGTCGCGGTCTGCGGTGAATGTGGGCAGTCTTGGATGAGCATCAAGGCGATGGATATAGTCGGTAGCGACCTGATTCGCTGTTGGAGGGCGACTGATCGAGTGCCGAATGACTACGAGTACGAAGGGTCGGTGGAGGTATGATCGACACAGGATTCCCAAAGATCGACGAGTTCTGCAACAGCTTTGAAGATCCCAAGGGTGCGCTTACCGCATTCACCAACCCGAGTATCACGGCAGAGAACCTGTCCATCGCGTGCAAGCGCATGAACTTCCCCATCTCTGCATCAACCATCCGAACATATCGTCGTCACCAGAAAGCAAAGGATGCGCAGTGAGTAAGCGTTCAATGGAGAAGCTAGAGGACTACCTTGCCCTTCCCATCACCAAGCTCGACAACGTTGCACCCCGCAGCCCTGCCACGAGTGCAGTCGAATGGAAGGATGGCAACCTGAAGGTAGAGGTGAAGGATGCCCGAGGAGCAATCACCGACGAGAAGGTTCGATCCATCGTTGAAGGTGCTGGACTCGACCCGGACGAGTACGAGGTCACTTCGATGCGTCGCTCCGAGTGGACGATGCCCGATGGCAAACCCGGAGAGTCCGTTCGATACAGCTTCGGACGCCGCATCATTCCCGATGCGAACGTCGTGGACGATGACCTTGCCGCCCACGCCCGAGCAGCGCAGATGGTTGCTTTCAATCCTTCTCCCCTCACCGTGGAAGGAAGCGGCTTTGTTGTGATGATCGGTGACGTGCAGCTCGGCAAGATGGAGAACCTCGGCACCGAACCCAGCATGTTCGAGAAGGCCGTTGTCGCTGCACTCAACAGGTTCCACCTGTACCGCATGCTTGGCATCGACTTCGATCACATCCATATCGCGTTCCTCGGTGACCACATCGAAGGGTTCGAGTCTCAGGGCGGGAAGAACGCTTGGCGAACCCCCATCGACCTGACCGGCCAGCTTCGCACCATGCGACGGTTGATGATGTTCGCCATCGATTCGTTCATCAACCTCGCACCTCGCATCACCGTGGCAGCCGTTCCCGGCAATCATGGTAGGATCACTGCGCAAGGTGGCATGACCCACTTCAACGACAACTTCGATACCGACTGTCTCGTGGCTGTTGCTGATGCTTGTTCCCTGAACCCTGCAGCCTACGGGCATGTGGAGTTCTATGTTCCAGAGACCGACGAGATGACTGTCATCTGCGATGTGGCTGGCACGATGATCGCCCACGCACACGGGCACCAGTGGTCCTACGGCAAGCACTTCGAGTGGTGGCAGGGACAGTCCTTCGGAGGCCGTCTCGCAGGCTGTGACGTGCTTCTGGCGGGGCACCTGCACCACTTCAAGGTGGACAGCTGGGGTCGCCAGACGTTCATCCAGTCCCCGTCGCTTGAACTTGAATCGACATGGTATCGTCATCGCAAGGGGGTTCCGGGCAATCCGGGCATCGTCACCTTCGTCACGAAGGATGGAGACGTTTCCCCTATCGATGTCATTCATGTGAAGGAGAGCGTGTGACGGATGACCTGATGACCGAAGCCGAAGCCGCTGAGCATATCGGCGTCTCGGAAAAGACGATGCGGATCAATTGGAGGCGGGGCAAGGTGAAAGGCCCCGTTGCTCGAAGGATCAAGTACGGCGACTGGCGGTACGTTCGTAGTGAAGTCGAACAGTTCAAGAAGGACAACCCCATCCTTCGTTCGGCTTTCACCAAGCTTTCGGATACGATCTCCGACGACATGTTCGTTTGGGATTGGGCCACCCCTGAAGCCATCCGTAAGCTAGAGGCGACATCTCGAAAGTACGCCAACAAGTTCCGAGTCGATGTGGATGACATCGTTTCGGAGGCTAGCCTGTACATTGCTGCACGTCCAGACTACTTCGAGAAGCGGCACAAGAACTACATCTACGACAGGGCTGCAGAACATGCAGCCAAGTCCATTGCCGACAAGCAAGACAAGATGGCAGAGAGTGAACGCCTGATGTCCGACGACTACTGGAAGATGGTGAGCTGATGTACGGTTTCGTTGGAACCGACGACGAGTACACGAAGGAAGTGTACTTCACCGATGAGGATGGCTACGAGCATCACATCGCAACCGTATCCATTAGCGATACTCTCGACGAGGACTGTGAGCTGATTGAATCGCAGTGGTATGTGACCGACTGGTATTTCATTCCGAACAGCTACGATCTCATTCAGATGTCCAACCTTCTGAACACCCTCGACACCGCTACCGACTGGCCCGCATATCAGGAGACGCACTGACATGAGCTACATCAAGATCGCAATCGACCCTGCGGACGACAGGTTCGCCACGGCTGTGCGCTGGGAGGGCGACACCCCCCACAGCTTCATCGGTAGGTTCCACAGGTTCAAGGGGACTGAGGGGGCACGAAGTGGCTGGTATCACATCGCCCAGTTGAAGTACCTCGACGAGAAGGATCTCAACCTGTACGCTGAGATCGTGCACGGCCTGAACCAAGGCAACGGTGACTTCACGATCAACCTCGACTCGGCAGGGCCTGCCTCTACGGAGAACCCTGCGCCCAAGCGACGGGGACGCCCCGCCAAGAAGGAGACCGACAATGCCTGAGCTTGCAGCCAACTACACCGACGAGAAGGTGCGCAAGCTCCTCTCGTACCTGTTCAACGGTGAGACTCCGTATCAGGATCACGAAGCCCCTGAGCCGGGAATGCCTAAGGCCAAGAGCAACCCTGCCACACAGGGCGACTCGATGGCCGAGATGATCGACATCAAGCGTGTGTTCGCTGCACATCAGGAGGAGATCATCTTCCCCGGTGCACTGATGTGCGTGCTCGGCGAGGGCAAGACGATGGAGGAGGCAGCCACCTACTTCGGAGTCCCCCGAGAGATGGTAAAGAACAGCATCGACGCCGACGTGCAGATGCTTGTCGACCACCTGAACGGCAAGCGATGATCGCTGGAATCCTCCTCGATGTCGGTGCGCTCATGGTGCTGTTCGCACTGTGGCCTCGCATTGAGGAGCTGGTGAACTACATCTACGTCGAAGGCCAGTCCCAGAATCCGTGGGACGTGCTGAAGAAGAAGCGGTAAGGCGCAGAAAAAGCCCCCATGCCCAAGGAGCAATCCAAGGGTATGGGGGCTTTCTGTGTTTCGAGAGGCTACGCCTCAGACACCGACAACCTCATTGGGGTTGAAGGCCGGTGCGTCGGAGATCACCTCCTGAGCCTCACCACCATCAGGAGTGGGAAGCTCGGTACTGTCAGGTGCGGCAGGCTCAACGGTTGCAGCGTTGGAAACAGCACCCTCGACAGGGATCGACGTATCAGCAACCGTCACACTGTCAGCGCGAGTGGGAAGGTAACCTCCCTCAGTAGCCACAGGAGGCTCCACGTTGGCTTCTGCGGCCCTCGCAGGGGCAGGCTGTGCAGTTGCTTCACCCACACCCTCCGCGTCCTTCTGAGGGGCATTCTCTGCCTCCTTGCCGACAGGCGTGTGAATACCGGCAGTGACACCGATGCTCGCGCCCACGAAGGACAGGACAGTCATCGCAACCGTCAGCCAATGAGGATCACCAATGGCAACCTCAATGGCACCGAACGCGATACCCGCAATGGCGAAGATGTAGTAGATGACCTGACGCACACGAGGCGGCAGGGTGGAGATGTTCAGCATGTGTTCTCCTAGATCAGTTGACGGGGGTATAGCTGTAGTTCCACTTCACAAGACCAGCGAAAGCCTTGGTGTCGAGGACTCCACTGCACTGCTCATCGGTCCAGCCCAGCTTGTTGCTGTCCGAGTAGAGCTTCTGGTAGAGTGCCCACACCTTCTTCGTCTCAGGCCCCCACTCGCCATCCTCAACCAGATTGTGACCGAGGGCACGATGGGAAACACCCATGACGTTCAGAAGGTGCTGCAGGATCTTCACGTTACCGTTGGCCTTGCCACTGTCAGCAGCCGCCTTGGTGACGGAGAAGCTGATCGGAGGACCAGCCTTGTGGGCAACGGCACTGGCCTTGGCGACAGTAGTGTTCGCCTTCGCCTTCGTGGTATCGACCACAGTGATCTTGCCAGTGTGATGCCACTTCGGATCAGGCGACAGGTACGTGTCATCCGGGAACACCGGGACCACATAGCCGGTGATGTTGTTGCCGTGGCGCAGACGCTTCTTCAGGTACACACCATCACCCTCGGACGAACCGTTGTTGTTGGTGTTACCCTCGATGGTGTAGATGTGAGTGCTATCGTAGCCAATCACACGGCCAGTGTGCTCACTACCGTTGTAGATGACCCAAGCGCCAATCACCGGGTACGCAGTGAAGCGTCCCTTGCGCTTACCCCAACTCAGCGCCTCAGCAACCGAAGCGGTGCAGGGGGACTTGGCATTGTCGCCAGCCCCAGTAGTCAGACCAAGCTTCCAGTCAAGCCACGTATTGAACGTAGCACACCAAGCCTGATTCTGCGCCCAGCCGAAACCGGGAAGCTCCTGACTATACTTGGTCCAGTTGTTCCAGCTTCCGTTGGAGTGTCCCTCGTGGTAACCGACTTGCGTCTTGGCAAGATCGATGATCTTATCGTAGAAGGCCATATGGCCCATCCTTTCAGTCTACTGCCTCCTTATTGGAGGCGAGCTTGTTGCGCTTGTACCATTCACGGCGGTACGTACGAAGCCGCTCGCGGTTCTTCTCGCGCCACTCAGCGTGGTAGGACTTGTCTCGGTTGTGTTCTTCCCGGCAGAGCTTGCAAGTAGGACGCCCCTCGGCACCCGGAACCTGATTCTCGGGAACCCACAGATGCTTCCCATTGCGGCAGTACGTCCCGTTGCTCACCACCCCACGACGCACGTTCTCTTGCGTGGTCACAGGCTCAAGGTGTTCAGGGTTGCAGCACATCCGGTTACGGCAGAGGTGATCCAACGGCTGCGCCTGATCCCATTCTGGATGAGTGCAGTGGTATGTGAGTCGATGGAGGTATGCGTTCTTCCTACCCCACACGCCCATCCCCACATACCCGTTTGGCATGGGCTTCTTGTCGATGATCCAACATCCCGAATCGTTTGGCTGCAGGCGAGATGCCACGCTGTCAATGAGATCTCGACGCTGATCCTCGGTCGAGGTGAACGGCTTGATGTTCATGTTGTCCTCCCTGTGTAGATGGCCGGTGTATCCGACTCATCCCCTACAGGTTACCACAACTGGTTACATCTGGTAGTTATTCACCTTTCTCTTCCGTATCGCCCTCCAACACGACCGCATCAAACTTACCCTTCAGGAGAAGGTATCGATTGCGTTCGTAGTATTGCTCAGCCCCATCACCCGGAGGGTCAGGGAAAGGGCCATGATTCCCATACAGGAAATAGATGGACAGCGCATCAAGGAAGTCACCGAAGATACCGATGACCTTCCCCCGATTACGGCTCTCCTGTTCCACCGCCTCGATGCGAGCCTTGAGATCCTTGATCTCATCCATGAATTGCTTGCGCCAGTTCAAGTCATCCTGAAGCTGTGCGCCTTCCTTCGTAGCTCTAGAGTTGACTCGGTTGGAATAGATCACACCGATAAGTGCACACACACCAACAAACAATGGGGAGAGTTCTTGCAGCACTACAATCATCTAAGGTCACTCTCCGCTGGGCTTAGTCTCACCCCGGCTTAGATCACGCTCCTTGAATCCCACACGCAACACGCCGGGGGGAACGTGCTGCACGAAGATGACCGCAACGATCATCACGATATAGAAGCAAGCCTGATACCATCCATTGCGATACTCACCCGGACTGTGACCGGGAATCCTGTACAGCACCCACGACCAGACGTAGGATGCGGCACGGATGATAGGCATGAGGATAAGCCCTGTAAGGGCTCTTGAAGTCTGCTGTGACCTGATGCCTGCAATGACTGCTGCAAGGCCCGTACAGCACCACACAGTGCCTCTGATGGTCTTTGGGATCATCAGGAAGAAGATCCCATCGGGGGGCTGCGATGCGTTGATGTATACACCCAAACCAATCAAGATCCAGATCACGCCGAGGATGAGCATCGCTTCACAGCGCAAACCCAATCTCTTCCGCGTGTGTACGATCTCGGGTGGGTACACTTTCGTTTCAACTTGTCTTATCACAAGATAGGCTCCAATAGGTCAGGAGAATACTGCGCCGTCAGACGGGGGAATCCGAAGTGTCTGTATCGTACGAACCGTCCGAGGTTCCAGCTGCACCCGTATAGATGATCCCACCAGCGGAAAGGTCAACAGACTTGTTGGCAATCCAATAGGCCGTACCTGAAAGCATACTTGATCGATAGTTGTCAGGGTACTTATAGTTAGCTTGAACGAGATACTCAAGCCACTCGAACTTCAACTTGTCTCCGGGTGTTACGTCAAGAGAAACGACAACGCTAGCGTAGGGATCATACTTGTATTTAACGGAATCGCCATACCCGCCCGGCGCTCCGGGCTGGCGGATGTCATCGCTCTGCCAGTCCCCAATCTTCAGTTGCAAACCGAGCTGTCCCGGCGTACTGTTTCCGTCCGAGGAGACGGGCTTCAAGTCAGATCGCCACGAAAGGTTCAAGTTTAGATGCTGAGCGAAATCGGGAACGGTTAAGTCAAGCGAAGCAATGGAGGTTGGTGAGTTGGCTGGCCCATCCCCCGGCTCCCATTGACTATACAAGTCAACGTTTGAGATCTGAATCTGTCGGGCGAGAGCATTGTTTCCAATGATACCCTTTGCCAGTGTCAGGTTCTCCAGAATGCTCGTGCCGTCAGGACCGGCATGGAACACCAGACTTCCATCCGCTCCATAGATGTCAATGGAAGAGTCCTGATAGATGGCACCACGGGAAGTCACCATCGCCCGCTCGGCTTGAAGCTGCTTCTCAAGATCGGCGATGCGCTGAGCCATCGCCATGGCCCCGGCGTTCTCCCCAACATTGGGAACATCGAGGGGGTTGGTTACACTCATTGGATAATCTCAATCGTTAGAGGTAAATGTTGGATGCGAACTTGGTGTAGACCAAGTCACCGCCCATCAGGTCGGCATCCGTTGAGGTGATGAAGCCGTTGATCTTCACTTCGTAATTGATGCTGGCGATGACATCAGACCCCGCCAGCTTGGTCAACACCAGAGGGCAGCATATGTAGTTCTTCTTAGCAAGCGTCTTGTCGGGGTTCTTGGTACTATACCCAGTGCCCGTTAGATGGAACGGGGCATTGTACCACCCCCTGTCCAGCGACATCTTTTCTCCAAGGTCACTCACGTTGGATATCGTTCTAGGGCCACCGGAGAATTGGATGATTGCATTGTCGTCGTAATAACCATACCCCATATAAAGCAACTTCAAGTTCGACACGTCGCCCTCGAATGAATCTAGGTAGCAAGTAAACGTACCACCCAAGTAGAACTTAACGGGCAGACTGTAGTCGATTCCGGTGTTAAGGTTCGTTTGCGCCTCCAAATCCACATACTTCATGCCCGGTATCTCCGCCACAAACTCGTCAATATCCCTATACGCACTTGGCGTTTTTTGGGTGACTGGGTCATAATCACCTACGGCAACCCATTGCGTACTCTTTGTGTAATGCTGAGAATAGTCACCCAACTTAACATTCCCGCTATAATGGGACGTGAAGGGAGTGACCACATTGTACTGCAACGATGATGCGTTGATAAGGTCGCCGTTGAGTTCCAAGTTCTGGGTGATGGAAACACCATCAGGGCCAGCATGGAACTGAAGCACATCATTGTTGTCGTA
>JARPRK010112313.1:0-15279 GCA_031763565.1 Amazona festiva | reverse complement strand
AGCTGATGGTCAGCCCGTCCAGATACAGCACCAGTCCGGTCGGGGCGTTGTCCTTGCCCCACGCCGTGATCGACAGCAGGTTGTCCATGTGCCGGGTGCGGGGGTTCCAGTCGCCGGTGGCGTTCAGGGCGTCCTTGACGTGCAGCAGGGCCTTCGGCTCGTTCGCCTCGGTGTCGCCCTCGGTGACGACCAAGAAGCTGCAGCCATAGATCATGGATGAGATGAGCGCCTGACGCAGGACGCTGAAGAAGTCGTTGGCGTTCAGGACCTCGTCGGCGTGAATGCGTGAGAGCGTCCCATCGGGCCAGACGACCTCTTCAGGATTGACCCGGCTGGCGGGGATGTCGACGGCCTTGGCCGCCCACCCGAGCACGAGGCCCAAGCGGTAGTACTGCGGCGGTATCACCGAGCCGACCTGCTTCAGGGCGCGCTTGCCGCCGTAGTAGGAAGCGCGCAACTCGTTGCGGGTCATCTTCGAGCGGAGGTCGGCGAGCAGCCGGTTGATGAGTGCCAGCTCAGCCGGGTCGAGATCCGGGTGGTCGATGAACAGGTTCTTGCCCATGAGGTGGTGTCCTTTGCAGGTCGGTCCGCCTCAACGGCGGGTCAGGAAACGGAGGCGACTCGGCCACCGGAAGATGAGCGCCCGGAGCGACCGGCTCCGGAGCGGGTGGGTTTGCGGACCGTGTCCGACATGGAGCCGAACAGGGCCAGCGCCGCGGCTTGAATCGGGGTGGCATCCGAAGTGGCGCTCGCCCGGCTGTGGGTCCAAAGACCGGTGTCGCCGAGCTTGCGCTTGCCGACGGACTGGGAGGCTTGGGTGAGCTGCCACTGGCCAATGTGGTGGACCTGTCCGCTGACGATGCCGGACAGCAGTTGGGAGCAGGCAGTGCCGATGTCGGCCACTCGCGGGGTCGTCACCTTGACGCGCTCCCGCTTGAAGTCCTCCAGCAGGGCCTTAGCCGGTGACCCTGCATCGACCACGACGGATCGGATCTGCGGGTTCTTGGCGAGCGTGTCCTTGACGTAGGGCACCACCCAAGCGATGCCGGATCGGCTGTCGTCCAGCTCGACGTGGAAGTCGCCGTCCTCCCGCTGACCGGCCAGCACTACTGAGGCGCTGACCAAGTCGGGGGCCACCTCGATGCCGAGGCTGAACCGGTCGACCGGGAGGCTGTCGGGGTCGAAGGCGTGATCCCAGAGATCCGGCGGGTAGAGCTTCGAGGCCGAGCTGGTGTCCCAGATGCCCAGTGCTTCGCGGCGGTAGTCATCGTCGTTGGTCAGCAGGTCGCGCAAGGCGTCGATGGCGTCTTGGTCGGTGCGCAGCGGGTAGCTGGGATTGGCTTGGGCCACGGCGGAGTTGTCGTCGAGGTCAGCTGATGGGTCCGCGGAGTACTCGCAGTAGAGGAGCCTCTTCTGGTTGCCAGCCAAGGCCTCGGCGCGCATCTTCGTGACGACCTCACCGTGGTGCTTCGGCGCCGGTGGCGTGCACAT
This sequence comes from Amazona festiva, assembly GCA_031763565.1. Classification (NCBI taxonomy): domain Eukaryota; kingdom Metazoa; phylum Chordata; class Aves; order Psittaciformes; family Psittacidae; genus Amazona; species Amazona festiva. The sequence continues at coordinate 13,788 of JARPRK010112313.1, read as the reverse complement.
CAGGATGATCTGGGGGTTCTCCGACTGGTTCATCGTCGGGGCCATGCCCGCCATCATTGACTCGGTCAGCTCCTGAGCCTCGTCCAGCACCAAGCGGGAGATCTTGGAGAAGCCTCGCAATGGATCGCCGTGGCTACGGGCGGCCACCTTGATGCGGCTGCCGTTGAAGAAGGGGATCTCGACCGATCCGTTGGCGGTGCGGATGTGGTCGACGTCGACGTGGCTGGCGACCGCAGGGTGGAGCGCGAAGCGCTTCATCACTTGGAAGGCCTCCAAGGCGACGGCGTACTGATGGGCGGTCCAAGCGACCGTGGTGCCCGGGGTGGCGATGCAGTCGGCGAAGCAGAGGCTGGCGATGTCCCACGTCTTGCCTACTTGGCGGGGAATCGAGAGGAGAACGGTGCGAGCGGCCCACTTGCCGTCGGCACGCTTGGCCAAGATCTGCCGGTTCAGGTCGCTCTGCCATGGGTCGTAGAACACGCCGAAGAGCGAGGCGGCCTTCTGGTAGGAGGGGAAGGAAGTCGAGACGCCGTCGTCTGGGAGGACCAAGTGGCGCGGGCCGGTCACAGCGCTTCGTCCGGGGTGTCGAGGGCCTGCTCCACAGCGCCGACCACGGTCCTGCTGGCCAGTGCGTCCAGCCGGTCCACTGCCTCGTAGACACGATTCATCAGGGCGGCTTGGTCTCGGGGTGAGGTGGTCAGCTCCATGGTCGCGGCCATCCGCAGCAGCGAGGCGTAGACCAGCTCGTCACCGGGGACGCGGGGGCGATCACGCACGGCCTTCAGCAGACCGAACTGGGAGTGGGCCACGATGTCATCGAGCGTCAGGTCCTTCTGGACGAGGTCGTCCTTGGCAGTGCGGGGCATGGTGGCCTCCTCTCGGAAGTCGTAGGTGGAAAGACAGCAGCTAGGGCCGCATGGGCTGGGGAGGGAAGCCGAGCTGGCCGTGCAGGTCGGCGTTGGTCCGGGGCAGGGGGTACACCCCCCCGGGGGTTATGCACTGGCGGTTATGCACCGGGAGGTAGGTGGCCCTAGGTGAGGGCGTAGGTGGCCGTAGGAGTCTGCGGCTGGGGAGGGAAGCCGAGCTGGCCGTGCAGGTCGGAGGCCAGACAGTCAAGAGACCGCCGGGGGCCAGCTAGAGGCCAGCTAGAGGCCAGCTAGGAACCAGCCAGAGCGAGTCATAAGGCACATAGCTGGCATGCATAACGGGCAGTGCTTATGCAGTCATGTAGTGAGTGCATAAGACGTGCTGTGTTATGCAAGGCATGACCAGCACGAGGTAAGACAGATGGCTGAACCACTGGTCATGTAGCTCTTGGCCTCACCTGTCTCTCTTGTCTCTCTTGGTTACCTATGTGTTCCAGTCATGGTCTTGGCTTGGGGCGATTCTCTTCAATCGGGCGCAACCTCTTCGTTGCCCGATGCTGATGAGCAGCTGAATCACGGCACGCCGCACCTCGCGGGTCCCTGCCAACACATAGCTTTGTGTGAACCCACAGAGGATTGGCGGACTGATGTATACCTACGAGACTGGGCCCGGCCAGTACAAGACCAGCTTCTTGCCTAGAGGAATTGGGCTGGTGCTCCTCCCGCTGTTAGCCATCGGTTGGCTCGGCTCTATGGTCCTGTCGTCGAACCCCCGGCGGAGAATGACCGGTTTGGTGATCAGCGCGGTCCTTGTTGTTTCTATCGGCGTGCTGGTTATGCGCGCCCACGCGGGCTCCGTGCACAAGGATGCGGTCTACGCGTGCAACGGCAAGGTCACTGACAAGTACGCTCAGTTGCGCCAAGAAGCATCCAACCGGGGCGCACTTGATGATGCAGAAGACCAGCGGTTGGAAGCGGCGGAGGATGCCGACCGTGCCACCTGCGAGAAAGCCAAGTGAACTCCTTCAGCAGCAAGCGCGCCCGGGGCGGCTGACTCGCGGACAGCACCAGCCAAGGCCGGATCTCCAGACCAGCTCAGCCCCACAGCGTGAGCACACGAGGATGCAGGGGTCAGGCATGTCATCCTCCTCAGTGCCTCAGTGCTCCTGAGCGCTTGATGATGGGAGCGTCGAACTTGGCGCGCTTCTTGTTGTTGCAGCTCAGATGAGCGGGCTGGCTGTTCGCAATGGTGTCGGGGCCGTCCTTCTCCAGCGGGATCTTGTGGTCGACCGCCAAGCTGCGAGGGTCTGGGTAGGGCAGGTCCAAGTCGATGGACTCGCCGCATAACGCGCACCGGAGTGGGGCCTGCCGTTTCCAGTAGGCGCGCATCCTGTCCCTCATCGTCGAAGAGCGGGGCGCGTATCTGGCCATCAGACTCCGGCGATCTTTTCGAGGTAGGGCGCGAGTGGCACGGTGATCGGCAGGGTGACTGTCTCGGTCACGATGTCGTCCCCCTCGTCGTTGATGCGGATCAGATCGGTGCGGTCGCGAGGGCACGCCTGCTCGAAGGTGACCCGGTTGTCCTCGACGAAGACGGGCTGCAGTGCCACCATCCCAGCGCCGTTGGCCTCCAGCCAGTGGTCGAAGATCAGGCGCTGTTCGTCGCTGAAGTCCTCCGGGTCGATGTGGACTCCGGTGCCGATGCGCTTCATGGTCGTCTCCTTGGGGATGTGGGGGCGAGGTTTGAGCAGTGACACCGGGACTCGAACCCGGGACCTCCTCAGCCAGAATCAGGTGCGCTACCAGCTGCGCCATGTCACCGATGGCAGGCCCACCCCGTGCTGCCCGGGGCGCCAAGGTTTTGGAGACCTCGGGGCGCGCTGGCGCTGGACCCGCGGCTGCCACGCAGGACTGGGCCTGCTGCAGCGTCTCCCCGCGGTTCTCACCATGGGAGCTGAACCCACCACGCAGCCGGAGCATGAGCTGCCGTGGGAACTCCGCGAGAGGTACGGAGCAGATGAAGCAGGCCGATCAGGGGAGACCAAGCCCCTGCCCCAAGTAGGGGAGAGGTCTCGACCCTGACCGACCACGCCGCAGCTACAGGCTTTCGTTGTCTGGTGCGGCGGTCTCAGGGATGGGTCACAGAGCGGTGAGGTTGCTCCAGCCCATCGTGGTGTCGGCGCCGACCGTGAGGCCCATGACGCCGGGGGTGGCGATCTGCCCGCTGCCTGCGGTGAACCACTCCGATCCACCGTCCAAGCTCGGGGCCATGATGACGGTCGTGCCGGACAGCTCCTCCATGTAGGCGTGGTGCCGGTGGCCCATGAGCAGCAGGCGCATGCGGAAGTCCTCGTGGAACAGCAGGCGGTCTCGTTGGTGCATGGTCCAGTCGGCCACGGCCTTCATGCCGGAGCCGCGGATCTTGTGACCATGGGTCAGGCCCACGCCCACGCCGGACAGGTCGAAGGAGGTCAGGAAGTCGTCGTGCGGAATGTGCCACTGGATCTGACCGCTCACAGGCGTCTGCTCCAAGACGAACTTGACCGTCTCGGCGATCTGTAGGTCGAGGTTGTCGCTCTCACTGGTGAGTGGGCTCAGGCCCAGACCGGGGCGATGTTCTCCGTGGTTCGAGGGCGTGCGTGGTGCGATGACTGGCAGGCCCAGACCGGCGAAGGCCTGAAGGCGAGTGACGTCAGCCTCGACTGCATAACGGTATTGGTCACGCATGGTGGCAGCGGTTCGGCTCTGGGAGCCGTAGTGGCCTGCGATGTTCTCCACCCGGTCTCCCGTGGCGGCATCACAGATGGCCTCGATGTTGACTCCACGAGCCATGAGCTGGGCCACGTAGTTCAGGCTCTTCTCCAGCGCCGCTTCTTCACGCTGGCGCAGGCCGTCGATGCCGCCTCCGGCGCCCTTGCCCGTCTGTTCGTCGCCCTGCAGGTGGACGTAGGTGACGGGGGATCCGAGGCCGAGGCCCAAGGTCCGTCGGATCGGGGGCTTCCATGTGCGAGCACGCTCGATGGCACTCGTCATGGCCTGATCGTCCAAGACGTCGGTGTCCTGCTTGCGGCGGAACTTCACACCCGAGTAGCTGAACAGCCAGACCTTGTCACGGTCGCCGTTCTTCGAGCGGGCCGACTGTTGCCAGCGGCTGATCTTGCCCGGGTCGACGATCTCGAAGGCATCTCGGTTGAGGCCGAAGAAGTCGAGCAGCGGACCGTAGTCATCCGCTGTGGTCAGGTCGACAGGCCACTCGGGGTGGCTCAGAGTCAGAACCCCGTCCTGCTCCTCTGCTCGCGGGCTGCCGCTCTCAGGCCGGTCAGTGCCTCGCTGCTCGTCTGCTGCGTCGCGAATCGACATGGGCAGTCCCCCTTCCGGTGACTGTAGATCGAACTGTGGGAGACCTGATGGCCTTCGGAGCGGAGCGCCCGGGCGATAACGCGTGAGCTGAAGCTGGGGTCATCGAGCAGGTCGTCGAGGGCTTCTTGGTCCTCGGGGGACAGCTGCTCATGGATGAGGCCGACCACACACAGGCGAGGCATCACTTGCCCTGCTCGGGGGTGTCGGGTCCCTGTGCTGCGAGGGACGGGGCGGGTGGCGACCAAGGCCACGCTGGGGTATGGGGCATGCGGGTCTCCTTGGGGGAGCAGTTGAGGATGACTGGGCGCCCGGCAGGTGAGGACCGGTAGTTGGGCTCGAAGCCTCTGTGGCGGCGCGTCCTATGTGCCCGTCGGGCGCCTACAAATGCAGCAGCCCCGCCGGGGCGCTGGGCCTGCCGACGGGGCTGTTGGTCTCTGAAGGGAGAACTTGGGTGAGGGCAGAGTTCTTGCCCCACATGTAAGACTATCCCATAATCGAACCTAGGCTGTCAAGTACCTGAAGATCTTTTCTTCAGCTTTACACCCATAGGGCTGGGGTGGCATCATGCCGCGCCTTGGTCAGCCTTGGCCTCCATGGCCAGCAGCATCTCGATCTCGTAGGCCAAGTCGGGCTTGGCCAGCTGCAGGACGTCCCAGTAGCGGTAGACGTGCTCGCGGCCCTGCTTGCCGATGGGGGCGATCTTCTCCCGCTTCTTCCAGACGTTCAGGGTGTTGGGATCGACACCGAAGGCCTCCTGCGCCTGCTTCGCGGTCAGGGTCTTCGCCGAGTACCGGGTGCGCTCCATGAGGCCGCTGACGGGCTCCTCGTGGCCGCAGGAGGAGCAGTCCAGCCAGCCGACCGTCTGCTCGTGCATCCGACCGCCACACTGCGGGCAGAACGTCTTGACCTCCTTCTCGCCGAGGGCGGTCCGCACGCGGCTGTGCAGGCGGTGGAACTCCCGGTCGAAGTCCTCGGCGGCCTCGTGGTGCTCCTCGACGACCGGCGCCAGCACGGCCAGCGCCCGGAGGTTGCAGGAGACACCGGCCTTCGACCAGTCCAGCCAGCCCCACGTCGGACCCATCAGGTCGCTCATCCAGCTGGCAGCCACGGCGTTGATGTCCTCGACCAGAGCGATGGGCTCCAGATTCACCGGAGGCTTGCTCCGCGGGCCCTGAGACGGTCCTTGGGGCATGCCGGGGGCGCGGGTGTTGGTGAGCAGCGGCAGGAACTCGATGAGGTCGTGGATCTCAGTGATGGCTTCGGTGGTGGTGGTCATGCGGCGATCTCCTTGATCTCGATGAGTGAGTAGGCCCAGCGGCGGGCAAACGGGGGCGGAGTCTGGCGGTTGAGCTTGCGAATGGCTTGGTCCATGTCGCTGGCCGCTGCCCTCACCACGCGCGAGACAGACCAGTCGGGGCGCTCGGGACGAAGGCCGGGGACGTCGACCCGACGGAAGACGAAGAGCTTCACGCCACGGCCTCGTCGTCGTGGCAGCAGGTGACCGAACCCAGCACCTCGCCGAGGGCCACCATGGCTTGGTCGACGCCCTCGTTCCAGCCGTCGGTGTAGTCGTTGCCCGACTCCTCGTGCTCGGCAGCCTTCGCCATCTCGCGCTGGCGCCATGCCTCGACCTCGGCGAGCTTGGCCTGCAGTCGAGAGATCTCATCCAGCTGGGCCTGACGGTATGCGGCGACCTCTTCCAGACCGGACTTGGTGGAATTGACCAGCTGCTCTGCACGAGCCTGAATGCGCTCGTCCATGGCCACGATCTCGGCCTTGATCGAGGTGTCGTCGATGGGGAGCATGAGGGTGGGGGCGAATCCAGCAGCATCGAGGTAGCCGATGGCGGTGGGGAGATTGTTCATGTCAGGTATTACCTTTCTTGGGGCGGGCCGGTGTTGGCCTATACCTCAATTCTCCCGGGGGTGGATCGCTGTGTCCCAGCAAACCCAAAGCGGTCCGAAAACTTTCTTGGGGCAATCTCTGGGGATTGTTCAATTCCCGCCCAAGCCACCGATTGACTCGCTGCATGCGAATGGCCGGACACTCCCCCAGCTAGAGGAATGCCCGGCCATCTGACGGCATCAGGCGGCGGCAGCCTCCCGATGGTCAGCCGAACGCCTGCGACGCGTCACAGTGGCGTTCTCGGCCTCCAGAGCGGGCTTGTAGACCTCGGCGAACCAGCGGCGGGTCTGGTCCTCGTCAGCGGTCGCCGTGGCCTCCTTGAAACTGCCCCCCAGCTCCAAGAGGTAGAGGCTACGGGCGAAGCTCTCGTAAGAGGTCTCCGGGCCCATCACCTCGGCGAAGATCTCCTGCACCTTGGTCTCGCGGAACACGCTGGCCGCGGCGCGGGTCTTCTTCTCCGCGACACGGTCAGCCTCGCGCTGCTCCCGCTCGTGCTCGGCCTCCTCGGCCTGCTGCTTCCGCTCGATGTCAGCCATGGCTGCGTAGACCAGCCGCATGCCGGACTCGCTGCGAGCGGTGTCCCGGATGCGACCATGCAGGGCCTTCATCGCCGCGTCGCTCTTCGCGCTTTTGAGGGCGAGGCCCATGTGGTAGCCAGCCGACATGATGAGGTCACGAGGGTCCACCGGCGCATAGCTGGCCGAGCCGTCGATCCACTCCTGAGCGTTGCTCGCGAGGACTGCCCTCTCGTTGCCGAAGCCCCAAGGCTTGGTCGGCATGGCCTTGCGGTGGAACTCCAGCATGAACGGGGCGTAATCGTCAGCGCTCCACGAGGCCTCCGCGTCGTAGTCCATGGCGAACTCTAGAGGCGTCACCAGATTCAGGTCCAGACCCAAGGACTCATCCGAGGACTGATCCTGATCCAAGGGCTCGTCCTGACCCTGAGCGCCAGTCGCCTGCTTCAAGGGCATTGCGACTTGCTCCGTAGCCTCCTTCTGGGAAGTCAGAGATGAGAGGTGGTCCACCACCGTCTTCGCGTCTATGTCGCCAGTATTAGCTATTGGTGCGGGACGGGGGGTCGCAACTGTCCCAGTAGGGGGTCGCATCCGTCCCACGAGGGGGTCGCAATCGTCCCAGTAGGGGGTCGCAATCGTCCCACTTGGGCCTTCCATGGCCTCAGAGGGGGTCGCAACCGTCCCATTCACTGCGTCGTTATGCGTCCATGTGGTGAGGTTATGCACCTCGAAGTGCAGGCCCTTGGCCCCGGTCGGCGCCCAGATGCCCGAGGCGACGAGCTGCTGGACGGTTCGGTGCACTGCGCTGCGGGACATCGGCTTGGCCTCGATCTTCTCGCCGGTCTCGTGGTTGACCTCGTGGCGACGGTTGACCATCTCGGTGGTCTCCTCGATGCTGCCCCAGTAGTTGCCGAACAGGTCGGCACGAGCGCGCATGGTGACGAAGACCTGCAGCAGGTTGCCCTGCAGGCCTGCATCACGCCCCTCACGGTAGGCGTCGTTCAGGCGCCCGGCAGCGATGGTCGGGGGCAGGGTGAGGAGTCCACGCTCGGCGGCGCTTTGGTAGTCCGTCTCGAAGTTCTCACCACGGACAACCCACGTCGACTTGCCGTTGGCGCTCTTGCCATCGAGGCGGATCTCGCGCCCGAAGGTGCCGCACACCCACAACTTGTTGTTGAGGATTGACAGGGCTCGGTCCTTACCGATGACCTTGCCATTCGCGCCGGTTCCAGCCCAGGCGTCGATCATCTTGGTGGTGATCAGCGTCTCGCCGTAGTACGCGACGTTGGAGAGGGCGGTGGCCCAGACGATGCCGAAGTCGGTCCACGCGCCATTCGGCTTGCGCACAGCATGGCCGCGCAGCGAGTATCCCTTGCTCATCGGATCACCTTCACGTTCTTGTCGAGGTAGACCATGGTCGACATGGCCATGCCGTAGTTGACTCCGGCCTTGTAGGCGAGGGACGACGGCGTGTCCTCGGGGTCTTCCTCCAGCGCCTTGTTGATGCGGGTGGTCGTCTCGTGCGTCGGGCGGAGGATCGTGGCCACCACGGAGCTGTTGTCCTCGGGCAGGGTGTCGAAGACATCGTCGGCGAAGTCCCGACCCTTCTCGGTCAGGGCGATGGCGCGGTCCTGCTCCTTGCCGAGGAACTCGATCAGACCGGCGCGGTAGAGGCCGGTGAGCGTCACCTGCAGGCGCTGGTAGATGAGCGCCGTCTCCTTCTGCAGCCAGAAGTTGCGGATGGGGGCCGCGTCACCGTGCTTGTCGTTGTGCCGGGCGATGGCCTTCAGCGTGTAGCCGTAGTCGGTCAGGTCGCCTTGGACGACCAGAGGGATCCGGACCTTCACCGGACCGTTGGTCGGGCGGGACACGCGGGGCGGCTCGTTGTCGACATACGGCTGGACGACGGGCTTGGTGGGACGACCGGCGAACGCCGAGACGGAGAACCTCGACTTGGAGGCTGCCTTCGCAGGAGCGGGGGTCTGGTCAGTGAGGAATGCCTCGGCGCCGGAAACAATCTGGGAAGCAGCGGCCTGAATCTCTTCCTCGGTGAGCGGGTTTTCGGTAGAATCGGTCATAGCCGAATTGCCTTTCGGTCAGGCCCCGGATCAACAGTGTTAGCGCACTGCCGGGGCCGCTTTGCGTTCTGGATCGGATGAACCAGTACCTACAGGCTAACTCCCGCGCACGTAGGTGTCTGCACTAAGTGGCAAACTTTCTTCACATTCAGTTCATGCTGAATGTTGCATTCTATGCGAAGACAATAGGATCTGCGCCTATCCCTCACAACTCGCAGTAGATCTTGCGTCCTATCCCTCACAACTGCAAAATATATCGTCGACTTTGGGGTTCAGCGAGATTTCTGCGGTCTGAGCAGGCAGACTTGAATTACGAAGCAAGAACGCCCCAAAGCGAAAGTTATTCAGCATGAATGCAACCCACCGCCCGCTGACCGATGTCCAGCTCCTCGCCTCAAAGCACGCTGCCGACAAGACCCGCGGTCTCACTCTGGCCGAGCTGGAGGAGCTGCTGCTCGACGCATGGAGGATCGGCGTCCCCAGCGATGCCCGAGCCGACGCCGTCATCGGGAGCACCGGCCTGATCCAGCGCATCGAGGTCTTCGGATGAGCACCAGTGCCCGCCCGTTGGGCAGTGACCTCGCGGACTGCCTCGATGGCATCCGCCACCCCGACCAGATCGACCACGACGCACTCGAAGGCATCGCCGCATGGCTCGCTGCCGAACAAGCCGAAGACTTCACTCGACAGGAGACCACCCGATGACCGCCCGCAAGAAGATCCTGCAGCCCTCCGCGTTCGTCATCAAGAAGCGCGACGCCATCGACCTGCTGCCTTGGCTCCTGCCCCCGAACGACGATCCCAGCTGGACCGTCCAGAAGGTCCAGCGCGCTGCCACTGCCCTCCACAAGGACGGCGTGATCGAGGTGTCCCACGGCCACATCTTCCAGACCCAGCGCGGCCATGACCTGCTGGCCGCTCCCGAGGCCGAGACCTTCCTCCAGATGGCGTGCCTGCCGGTCGAGGAGCAGGGCTACGTCCGCAGCCTGAAGATCGGCAAGACCGAGGTCTCGTCTGGTCGAGGTGGCCTCAACCACAGCGGCAGGATCCTCGCGGTCGTCTACCAGCTCGGCGACGCCACGATCTGGTACGACGCCCCTCTGCCCTTCGCCCCCAAGCCCCAGTGCGTCAGCTACTCCCTCCGCCGGGCCGTCGCGGCCTGATCCCCGAAAGGACACCCACCCCTATGAACAGCACCCAGACCGCCACCGAACTGATCCCCTTCGAGTACGAGGACCAGCGCTTCCGCGCGATCACCGATGAGACCGGCGAGCCGTGGTTCATCGCCGGTGACGTGGCCAAGATCCTCGGCTACAGCTCCACCGCGGCCATGACCCGGAGCAAGATCGACCCGGACGACAAGGGGGTGCACAATCTGCACACCCTTGGTGGGGCCCAGAGTGTGGCCATAATCTCCGAGCCGGGTCTCTACGCTGCCATCCTCGGCAGCCGTGTGCCGGAGGCGAAGACCTTCAAGCGCTGGGTCACCCGCGAAGTTCTGCCGACGATCCGCAAGACCGGCGGGTACGGCGTCGCCCAGCAGCCGAAGGAGCTGAGCCGCAAGGAGCTGGCCCAGATGGTTCTGGAGGCCGAGGAGGCACGAGAGGCCGCCGAGCTGGAGCTGATCGAGACCCGCCCCAAGGCACTCGCTCTGGACAGCTTCATTGCCGAGGACGGTGAGTTCACCGTCGGACAGGCTGCCAAGGTCCTGAACGGCTCCGGCATCAAGATGGGGCGCAACCGTCTCTTCGACGTCTTGGACGACATCGGCTGGATCTTCCCCGAGGGACGCCGCTGGATCCCGTACCAGCGTCAGGTGAAGGCCGGGACCCTCAGCGTCCATCTGGAGGACCGCTGGGATGACGAGATCGGGGAGTACGTCCCGGGCTCGGCGCAGATCTACATCACGAACAAGGGCCTCTACCAGCTCCGCAAGCACCTGCTGACCCTGTCCGCCTGACCAACCACCAACACCCACTGCCCCAAACCAGAGAGGAGGGCATGCCACTCGGCGCCTGCCGAGGGTAGTGAGGAGTACGACGATGAACGTCGACATCTGGATCGAGGCCCAGCTGAAGAAGGCCCCGACCATCACCCCCGAGCAGCAGTCACAGGCAGCTCACCTTCTTACCGTCATCCCAGCCAAGGCCGCCTAGTCCGCCCACACGACATCGAGACGGGCGGCGTTCCACGGTTCTCCCCGCCTCTGTGCGGGGGAGACCACGATGCTCTCGATGTGCGCCTTGATCAGCGCCCGCTGCCGGTCCATTGGCAGACCCCAGATCGCGTCCGGCTTCACCGGGTCAGGCACCTTCGCCTGCTGCAGGGCAGCTGCCCTCTGAGCGGCAAGACTCTTGCGCTCCGCCTCCAGCTCCTTGATCTGGGGGAAGACCAGAGTGCTGGGCAGCTCCTCGTTGCGGTAGGCCTCCATCAGCTCGGCCTTCAGCCGCTCGATGGCTTGGATCCGCTCAGCACCCACCGGCTCCGGTGCCGGGGCCACGGGCAGAGCGGTCTGCGACAGCCGGGCCACCATGAGCGACAGCACCGCCTCGTCGGTCTTCGCGCCTTGGATCGACGTGTGGCGGCCATCCCGTGGCGTCGAACAGTTGTAGGAGTGCGACGCCCCATGGGCCCGCCGCTGTGGCGCGCCGTGCATCGGCGACCCGCAGACCGAGCAGACCAAGACGCCGCTCAGCAGGTAGCGCAGCCGCCCGCCGCTCCCGCCGTTGTTGGGACGCACCAGCGCGGCCTGCAGCTTGTCGAACTCGTCCCGGGTGAGCAGTGGCACCCACTGGCCCTTCACCGGTGCGCCGACCGAGTCGCGCAGGATCTCGCCCCGGTAGACCACATCCCCCACCAGACGGGGATTGACCAGCAGGTCCTTGACCGCGGTCCCGCGGTAGGGCGTGCCCAAGTGAGTCGTCACCCCGAGGTCGAACCACTCCCTCGTGATGCTGCGCAGTGAGGCGCCGTTCGTGACGTCGAGGGCCGCCTTCCTCAGCAGGGGCGCTTCCTCCGGGTGCAGGTTGATCCGGTCCTCTGCCCAGCCGAATGGTCTGGAGCCCTGCATGCTGAGTCCCCGCTCGGCGTGCTGGCGCCGCATGCGCTGCAGGCGCTCGCCGATCTGCTCCGCTTCCGCGGCGTCCACGCTCGCCTTGATGCGCGAGACCATGCGCCCGGTCGCCGTGGAGAGGTCATCGTCGCCGGACACCACGGTGACCACCTCGACGCCGTACCTGTCATAGAGGTCGATCAGCCCCTCCAGCTCCAGCGGACGCCGGGTCAGGCGCGAGGAGGAGTAGGCCACGATGACGCGGATCTCGCCGCGCTTGGCCATGGAGATCATCTCGTCGAACTTCGGGCGCGGCTTCCGGCTCTTGGTCGAGGCCGAAACGTCGTTGTCGACAAAGACCCCCGCCAGCTCGTAGCCCCGGTCCTTGACCAACTTCAGGCAGTCCTGCTCTTGGCGCTCGACGCCCTCCTGTAGACCCAAGGGGTCGGCACTGATGCGGCAGTAGACCGCGGCACGCTTCTTCGTCTCCATGGCGCGAGCGTAGTTGAGCCCACTAGGTTCCGAGGGGCTCTACTGATGGAACCGACCCCCGTCGGGTCGTCTGGTGGGTGTTCAGACAGTCTGGCGCGGCGGCGTCCAGACGTCAGCGGTTGGCGTTGGTGAGCACCACGCCGTCGACGGTGGCGTGCGCCGAGTCGAGCAGGGCGAGGGCCTCGTCGAGCTGCTGGCGCTTCACCTTGCCGCCGGGAACCACCACGAGGGTGCCCGCCACCTCGGTGGCGACGATCGCGGCATCGCTCGAGCCGAGCACGCCCGGTGCGCTGACGACCACTTGGTCATAGCCATTGGCCGAGCCGAGCAGTTCCCGCATGCGCGGGCTGGCCAGCAGCTCGCCCGGGTTGGGAGCGGTGCCGCCGGCGCCCAGGACCGTGGCCCCACCCTCGGTCGTGCGGGCCACCTGCGCGAGGTCGGCCTGTCCCGAGAGGTACTCCGACAGGCCGGGGCCGGTCGCGCCCAGCGCGTCCGAGGCGGCGTGGTGGCGCAGGTCGGCGTCCACGAACAGCACGCGGCGTCCGTCGGCGGCGAGCTGGCGGGCCATGGCGACCGCACCCTCGGCGGCGACGGCGGTTCCGGCGTCCGAGACGGGGGCCACGAGCACCGAGGGCGACTGGCCGGCCGGGTGCAGGTAGGCCAGGCCGCGGGCCAGCGGGGTCCACGCGGCGGCGTCGGCGTTGCCCGGCAGGCTGGCCACCACGGGGGCATCGGTCACCTCGGCCACGTCGGAGCCCTCACGCACCCGCGAGTCGAGGATGGCGCGGGCCAGCAGCCAGGCGAGGAACGCCAGGACGCCGACGAGGATCGCCTTGATCAGGTTCGGCACCAGGCCGCTCGCGGCGATCTTCTCGACGTTGACGGTCTGGCTGGCCACCTGCACGGCGGGCTGTCCGTCGACCTTGTTGGTGTCCTTGTCGACGGTGGCCTTGAGCTGGTTGCCCACCGTGGTGACGATCGCCACCGCGTCGGAGCGCTTGGGCTGGGTCGAGGTGATGGTGAGCACCAAGTTCGACCGCGGACCGCTGACCTTCACCTTCGGGGCCAGGTCGGTGGCCGTCTGGGTGGGGTTGAGCTTCTGTCCCGCCGGGGTGAGCACGACCTGTGAGGTGGCCATCGTGGCGTACGAGGTCACCAGCGAGCTGGCGTAGTTGCTGGCGTTGCTGGGATCGGCGATCTTGTCGAGCCCGTTCACCTGGAACAGCACCGAGTTCTCGGCCGTGTAGGTGGCCTTCGAGGAGATCATCGAGAGCGCAGCGGTGAGCACGCCCAGCAGGAGGCCGATGGCCGCGGCCTGGCGCCAGAACCGGCGAAGGCCACGCCGGAAAGCGGTGAGGTTCATGGAGATCTCTCTTCGGGCTCTCTGTGGATGAGGACGGACGGCCCGTTCGCAGGCGAGTGGGCCTTGACACGGCCCGACCACACCCCCAAGGGCGTCACTAGACTAGCCGCGTGCAGCCTCCCGAGACCCAACCCCGCGAACCCGTGGTCGTGTGGGT
>JARPRK010112150.1:0-15414 GCA_031763565.1 Amazona festiva | reverse complement strand
GGTCTGATCCTGGATGGCAACGGCGCGCGCCGTCTCCTCCTGCCGACCAAGCACATCGTGGATGTGTCCACGGTCACGGTCCACGGGGAGCGCGTGCTCTTCAGCTGGTCCGAGGACGGATGGCTCACCCGCCTGGATGGCGTCTGGCCCGATGAGGACCGCGCCGTCCACGTCGTCATGCAACACGGCTTCGACGCCGTGGATGACCTCGGCCCCATCGTGGCCAGCATCCGTACCCGGGCGGAGATGTCCCCCGGGGGCAACATCGTGTCCCAGCGGGCGGGCACTCAGTCGCTCAACTTCGCCACCGGCGCGGGCGGCGGCGTGGCCTCGTTCCCTCTGCTTCAGCAGGAGAAGGAAGCCCTGGAGCCGTACCGCATCGAGTGGGGATGGTGACTATGCCCGGCGTAGGGATCACCAACGGCGAGCGCGTCTGGCTCCGGCGGTACGTACCCGGCGCGGCGCGCGACGCCTACGGCAAGAAGACCTCGGGCTACGCGGAGCCGGTACCCATCGAGGGCGTCGGCGTCGATGTGCCGGTCACGGAGGAACCGCGGGACGGGCTCGTCCAGCGGGCCACGTCCACCCTCACTCTGTATCTGCCCCCGGGCACGGCCTACGACTCGAAGGATCGCTTCATTGTGCGCGAGCACGAGTACGAGGTCCAGGGGGTCGCGGAGCCGCTGTCCAACATGTTCGGCGGGTACCTGTTCAATACCGAAGTGACCGTCCGGAGGACCGATGGCTAAGCGCATGAAGTTCGATCGCAAGGCGATGGCGAAGCTGTTGCACGCGGCCGCGAAGGACCCCGCCGTGGACCTGGAGGGCCGCGCCCAGCGGTACGCCCAGGCGTGCGGCGGCGAGGAGAAGGGCTACTACGCGACCGATCTGGTCCTAGAGGAGACCCGCGGCGCGGCCTCGGTCATGGCGGGTGGTGCCATTGCCCGGCGCGACACCCGGAAGCACAACACCCTGATGAAGAAGCTGGAGGCCGCCCGTGGCTGACGAACAGATCTTCATCTTCGACGACCCCATCCCTCGGACCATTCGGTTCCTCTCGAACTACTACGGCGATGCTGTGGTGGCGGAGGAGCCGGACGGCGACGAGTACCAGGAAGAGGAGCTCCTCATCCTAGTCCGGGATGGCGGCGGCCGCGGCGTGCAACAGCAGGTCTTCATGAATCAGCGCCTGACCTTCGAAGTCCGGCACGCCGACCGCGACCGTGCATCCAAGGTAGCGGCGGCCATCGCGGGTCTGCTCCGTAATTGGCCCTACCTGGAGCGCGACGTCTACGCAGTAGACACGGGGGACTCCCCCACCTTCAGCCCGGAAGTTGACCGGCGCATTCCAGCCTACGTCTGGACTTATGGCTTCAACTTCCGCGGTCGCTGGCAGTCAGCCAACGACCTCCCTCAGTAACCCGACCAGCCCGCCGTCCGGTGGGCTCACGACAAGGAGAGAATCATGCCTCAGGGTACTTCCGCAGTCCTCACCGGCAAGCCGCTGGTCGCGACCGGCGGCATCACCACGGCCCCGCTCGGGACCACGCTCCCGAACGACGCCATGACCAAGCTGGCCACCGCGTTCAAGCGCCTCGGCTACGTCGACGAGGACGGTGTCACCCGCACCGTCGACGCCTCGGACGACAAGATCAAGGCGTGGGGCGGTGCCACCGTCGCCGTCGTGCGCTCCGACTTCTCGGTGTCGTACACCTTCAAGCTCATGGAGTCGGCCAACGCCGACGTCCTGAAGGCGATCTACGGTGACGGCAATGTCACCGTGACCGCCCCGGTGAAGGGCACGCACAACGGCAAGGTCGCCATCACCCAGAACGAGCAGATGGTCCCGAAGGCCGTCTACACACTGGAGATGCTCGACCAGAACACCTTCATCCGCGAGGTCATTCCGAACGGTCAGCTGACCATCTCGGACGACGTCCAGTTCGTGCACTCCGGCGTCATCACCTACTCGGTCACCATCGAGGCCATGCCCGACGCCAACGGCAACGCCGCGTACTCCTACCAGGACACCGCGGAGGACAGCGCCTCGACCGCGACCAAGAAGGCCGCCCTCCTCGGCTAGTCCGATCCCCTACTCCCGCCCCGTCGCAAGCCGGTCAGCTCGGCGGCGGGGCGGGCCACCCCATTTACGAGCTGACCACCTGATGAAGGAGCTGACCAGCTATGGCCAAGACCACCGACAAGAAGTCCAAGAAGCACGCCCGCCGCTCCCCGAAGCGGTACGAATGGGTCTCGTTCGAGACCCCCATCTACGACGGAGAGTTCTCCTTCCCCGCCCTGAAGCACATGACCCAGAAGATGGGCATCGAGCTGGAGGAGGGCAACACGAAGGTCATCCGGGATTGGCTCCTGGACTCCGGCGCGGACGCCGAAGATGTCGAGGCGTTCCTCGACCTGGACGGCGAGGAGACCCGCCAGTTCATGGACGCGTGGGGCGCGGGTCAGCTGGCCACGGCCCCAAAATCGTCGGAGCAGTAGCCGACTACCGACGCCACCCTGCCGCCGTTGTGGCCCGCCTCCTGGAGGTGGGCCTGCGGTGGGAGGGCATCGGTACATCGTGCAACTGGGAGCACATCATCGCGGCGCTGGAATCAGAGCCGCCGTGGGGTCCGTTGCATCGGGCACGCAAGCCGCGGGACTGGGTCTGGGAATTACCCGGCTTCGACCTCCTTGTTCAGGAGGTGGAGCTCACCGCGGCGGGCAATGTCCAGCGGGGCAATGCGTCCGGTGCGAAGAAGTCCGCGTTCCCCAAGAGGATCCGCCGTCCCTGGGATGAGCGGTCCACGGAGGACGAGAAGAAGATCGGTGGCGAGACGAAGATGGCCCTGGAAGAGCTTGATGCTCTTCTGGCGGAACGCGTCGCCGAGTAACCCCCACTCTGCCAGGAGGTAGCCGTCATGTCCGCAACCGTCGAGCTCGCTACAGCGTATGTGACGCTGGCGGTCGAGGGGTCTCAGATCCCGAAGCAGATCGGCAAGCAACTCAGCCGCGTCGAGGGCATGGCGGCCACCTCTGGCCAGAACATGGGGCAGGCCATCAAGCGTGGGATCGACGGCGCGAAGCCGGTCGACACCACGAACCTGACCAAGAAGCTGGAGGAGAACGAAGCGAAGCTGGCGATGGCCTCCCAGCGAGCGAGCTCCCAGCGGCAGGCCGCGCACGCTAAGGTCGAGGACGCCCTCCGCAGTGTGACCGCCGCGGAACAGCGCGCCCAGGCGGCGAGCTCTCAGGTGGCGGCCGCTCAGCAGAAGCTCGACTCTGCCCGTGAGTTCTCCACGGGGCAGGTGGCCCAGGCAGAGAAGCACCTCCAGGACCTGCGGCAGTCCGGCTCGGCCAAGACCTCCCAGATCGCATCAGCGGAGACCGCCGTAGCGCGCGCCCGGCAGTCGGCCACCAATCAGGTCGCCGCCGCTGAGACCGGCCTGGAGCGGGCTAAGGCCGCCCAGGTCACGGCCAGCAATGGTGTCATCTCGGCGGAGAACAAGGTCACTTCGGCCCGAGCGAACTACACCCGCGTCTCGCGGGATGGAGTCCAGGCAGTCAGCGGCTACGCGATAGCTGTCAAGGACTCGCGTAACGCCCTGGAGCAGGCGAAGGCCAGCACAGCGAACCTCTCTAGCGAATCGCAGAAGTCGGTCGGCGTCTTCCAGCGCATGGGCGGCGCGGTGAAGGAAGCGTTCAAGGGCAACTTCAGTGGCGCGTTCACGTCCATCAAGGGCGATGCCTCCGGCGCGGCCCAGGCCATCGAGACTGATATGGGCCACTCGGCCGAGCAGGGCGCGGGGAAGTTCTCCTCAGCGTTCAGTGGAGCGTTCAAGGGCCTCGGCAAGATCGCCGGTGTGGCGGGCATCGGTCTAACTGTGGGCGGCGCGCTCATGTCCGGCGTCGAGACCGCGATGGAACAGCGGACCGTCTCGGCTACCCTCGGGGCTCAGCTCAACCTCACGAAGCCTCAGTCTCAGGCGGCCGGTAAGATCGCCGGCAACCTCTACGCCCATGCCTACGGTTCCTCTATGGAGGAGACTAGCGAGGCCGTGGGCGCGGTCATGTCGTCCATCAAGGGCATGTCCAATGCGTCCCAGGGTGACATCCAGCGGGTGGCGGGCTACGCGCTGAACCTCTCCAAGACCTTCGGCGTCGATGTGAACGATGCCGTGGGCTCGGTCGGCATCATGATGAACAACGGCCTGGCCAAGAACGCGGACGAAGCCTTCGACGACATCACCGGCGCGATGCAGAAGGTCCCCGCGGGCTTCCGCGGCGAGATGACCGATGCCATCTCGGAGTACTCCAAGCACTTCAAGGGCCTCGGTCTGTCCGGTCAGGACGCGATGAGCATCCTGGTCAAGGGCTCCGAGAACGGTAAGATCGGCGTCGACAAGATGGGTGACGCCATCAAGGAGTTCCAGATCCGGTCGACGGATATGTCCAAGTCGACAACGACGGCCTACCAGGACCTCGGGCTCAACTCCGACGAGATGACCAAGAAGATCCTGGCAGGTGGCGACTCGGCGAAGGGCGCCTTCGAGCAGATCATCACGGCCCTGCGGAACACGAAGGACCCGTCGAAGCAGTCCCAGGACGCGCTCGCTCTGTTCGGCACTCAGCTGGAGGACATCGGCGTCGACCAGATCCCTTCGTTCCTGGACAGCATCGATCCGGCGAAGGACAAGATGGGCGACCTCGGCGGCTCGGCGGAGCGCATGGGGAAGCAACTCGAAGACACCCGCAACCCGCTGGACATCATCAAGGGTACCCTGGCCCAGGGCTTCGGCAACATCGTGGGCGGCGCGGCTTCCGCGCTGGTCGACATGGCGAAGGCGCTGGCCCCGGTGGGGCAGTTCCTCATGGATACTGCTCCGGTGTGGGGTCCGTTCGCGGCGGCACTCGGTATCGTCGCCGGAGCTATCGCGGTTGCGGCCGCGGCTACCTGGGGATGGACTGCGGCTACTGCGGCGTTCGCCGCGGTGTCTGCGCCCATCTCCGGTACGGCGATGATCATTATCGGCGTCATCGCTCTCCTCGTGGCGGGCATCATCTACGCATGGAACAACTTCACGCTCTTCCACGATATCGTCGTGGCCGTGTGGACCGGCATCGTCACGGTCATCAGCTGGGCGTGGACGACGATCATCCAGCCGGTGTTCATGGCGATCTGGACGTTCATCACTACGATCCTGGTACCGGTCTTCATCTGGCTCTGGCAGTCGATCATGGTCCCGGTGTGGAACGGCATCGTGGCGGTCATCTCGTGGGCATGGTTCACGATCATCCAGCCGATCCTCATGGGCCTGTGGACGTTCATCACGACGATCCTGGTCCCTGCGTTCATGTGGCTGTGGACGGGTGTTCTCGTTCCGGTGTGGAATGGCATCGTGGCGGTCATCTCGTGGGCGTGGAACGCGATCATCATGCCCATCTTCAACGCGATCAAGTGGTTCATCTCCGCGGTCCTCGCCCCGGTGTTCACCTGGTTGTGGCAGACCATCATCATCCCGGTGTGGAACGGCATCGTCTGGGTCATCACGAATGCCTGGATCTTCATCGAGAACATCTTCCAGCTGATCCGCTGGGTCATCCTGAATGTGCTGGCCCCAGTGTTCAGCTGGTTGTGGCACAGCATCATCGTTCCGGTGTGGAACGGCATCGTCGCCGCGGTAACGTGGGCGTGGAACAACGGCCTGAGTGTGATCTTCAACGCGATCAAGTGGTTCATCTCCAACGTCCTCGGCCCGGTGTTCAGTTGGCTCTGGCACAACATCATCGTTCCGGTATGGAACGGCATTGTGGCGGTCATCAGCTGGGCGTGGAACAACATCATCAAGCCGTTGTTCGAGGCCATCAAGTGGTTCGTGTCCAACATCCTCGGCCCGGTGTTCAGCTGGCTCTGGCACAACATCATCGAGCCCGTGTGGAACGGGATCGTGGCGGTCATCAAGTGGGCCTGGAACAACGTCATCAAGCCGCTGTTCGAGGGCCTGAAGTGGTACATCCAGAACGTGCTCGGCCCGGTGTTCAGCTGGTTGTGGCACAACATCATCCAGCCGGTGTGGGATGGCATCTCGCGTGCCATCTCCTCGGTGGTCGGGTTCATCCGTGATCGTATCCTGTCGCCTCTCACGGACTGGTTGCACGGCACGTTCATGCGCGGGTGGCAGGTCGTCAAGGATGGCATCATCAAGATCTGGGACGGTCTGCGTGATGGCGTCAAGAAGCCTATCTCCTTCGTCGTCAACAAGGTCGTCAACCCCTTCATCGACGGGTTCAATCACCTGAACGATGCATGGGGCGGCACGGACATGAACACCCTTCAGGGTTTCTCCTCCGGTGGTTACACCGGCCGCGGAGCACGGTACGACGCGGCGGGCATCGTCCACGCGGACGAGTTCGTCATCAAGTCGCCGTCTCAGCGCCGGTTCGAGGCGAAGTACCCGGGCTATCTGGACTACATCAACGCGCACGGTGACATGCCGGACGACCCGGCGGCGCTGAAGCGACAGCCGCGGCAGTCCGGTGGCGAGTACGCGGGCGGCACCGTTCCGCCGCACGGTCCGGGCTCTGAGGTCTGGTCGTCGGTCCAGGCGCAGGCATCCCAGACCGGAAAGATGTACTTCAAGGACACGAGCATCCTGGGAGCATCTGTCCGGGAGGCCGCGAAGGCATGGATCGGTCAGTCTGCCCTCGACGTGCGCGTCGGCGGCGGTAGCCCCGGCGTGAATTCGTTCGTACCGGGTGCGTCTGGCGGCTGGGGATTCTACTCCGGTAATCAGATCCAGGTCAACCCTGGGTCCCCGGCGAACCGACGGCGCGGTATTCTGGTCCACGAGATCGGGCACGCTCTCGGCCTCGCGCACACCGCGCCGCACGATTCGTCTTCGGTCATGGATCACTGGATGGATGGTGGCGACTGGCCTCACGCCGGTGACTACCAGGCTCTCCGTGATACGTGGGGACAGCCGCACGCGGGTGTCAAGAAGTACTCGGACCCCGGTGGAGGTTCGGGTGGCGGCGGTGGCCTACTCTCCTGGATTGGTGATCTGATCCGGGGATGGGTCACGAAGCACATCGACGGCCCGATCAATGAAGCCAAGAAGAATTTCAAGGGCAACTCGTTCGCGGCGATGCCCTTGAATCTTGCGCAGAAGGCGATCGACTCGGTCGTCGATTTCGTGACCGGGGGGAGTGGCGACAGCGGCGGCGGGGATGACCCCGGCGGCGGCACCGATGTGAAGTCGATCGTGAAGCGCGCGCTGGCCATGAACGGCCTGCCGACTTCATCGAACTACGTCGACGCATGGGTGAAGCAGGTTCAGACCGAGTCGGGCGGCAACGCCCGGGCGATGCAACAAGTCCACGATCAGAATTCGGGACCGAATGCGGCGCGCGGTCTGCTCCAGGTCATCCCGACCACGTTCGCGGCGAACCGGTCCAAGGCACTGCCGAACGACATCTTCGACGCGCTGGCCAATGCGTATGCGGGTATCCACTACGCGAAGGCCACCTACGGCACGTCGGGCATGTTGTCGGTCATCGGCCACGGGCACGGCTACGCTGGGGGCGGCAAGGTCAAGTCCCCGGCGCGACCGTTGCTCTACGACGATGGCGGTCTGTTGGAGCAGGGCACGCACTTCGTCCGGCATGATCCCATCAAGCCGGACCGGGTGCTGACTGACCAGCAGTGGCAGGGCATCTACACGGTGGCCGACCGCGTGGTCAGTGGCGCGGGTACCGGCGCGACCGTGAACGTCACGGTTCCGGAGCGCGAGCACCTGGACCCGACGCAGTTCGGTCGTCGCGTCGGTAACGCCGTTCTGTTCCAGATCGAGGAGGCGATGGTCTAGTGACGATCTACAGAGAAGCTCGGATGGACTGGGGCGATGACGTCCTGGTCCTGACGAGCCGACAGGTGGATACTACCGACGAGATGAGTGAGATCCTCACTGATCTGGACGGGTGGTTCGGCGGCGTGGGCGTGGAAGCGACCAAGACTCAGCGATCGCTGGGTCACGGTACGTTCCCCGCCCGCGGCCGCCGCACGGGGCGCGCTTTGACCGTGAAGGGCACTCTGCTCTTCCGGGATGAGCGCGCCCGTACCGTGGCCGACCGGTTCCTCTCGGGTACCGGGTGGCGGGCCGACCCGTTCATCCTGACTGTGACCACCGATGAGCTCACGCTCTCCTCGGAGGTCCAGCTGGACGGCGACGTCGATCACAAGTACCGCGGCATCACGGGCATCGACTTCCAGGTGCCCCTCCACGCCGCGGACCCGTTCCTCTACTCGGACCCGAAAGAGACCACGCTGGAGCTCCCCACGGCCGGGCAGGGACTGAAGTACGGCCCCGACGGCAAGTCGAGGCAGGGTCTGTTCACTGCAGGTTGGCTCCGGTGGGGCGGTTCCAAGCCGCCTGCCCGCATGGCCAATCTGGGCAACGCGGAAGCCTGGCCGGTGTTCACGGTCTACGGCGACTTCCAGGATGGCTTCGCCATCGAGATCGGTGGCCGTACTCTGGAGTGGCCCGGGCTCATCACGCAGAACAGCCCCGTCACGGTGGACACCGGGTCGGGGCAGGTCACACAGCAGGGCCGCGACATGACGCACATGCTCATCCGGCGCGAGTGGGAGCCCATCCCGCCACGGTCGGGCCGCATTCCGAAGCTCACTGCACGCAACCGCTTGTCCGAGGGATATGCGGTCGCGGAGTGGTCCGACACCTACATCTAGAGGAGACATCATGGCACTGGTCCTTCCTACCCCGTTCGGCTGGCCGGATGACGCCACGGGCGGCACGACCGCTGAGGACATGCAGAAGATCATCGCGGCGAAGTACGAGCCGCGTGTCTCGGGCTCGACGGCTCAGCGCGGCGGCATCATCCGGCACGCAGGATGGGACAACGATGGCAACGGCGTGACCCTCCGGGATGACGCGAACATCTGGATCAACGATGGCGTCGTGCTTCTCGATGTCGCTCTGAACCGTTGCGTCGAGGCCGTGGTCCCGGCCAACTCGTCGTTCCCAGTACCGCTGGCCACCGGCACGGCGGGCACCGTCACGGTGTACGTCGCGCCTCCGTCCAGCGGGTCGAACAACGCGACTCTGGACGCGACCACCTCCCAGACGGTGGACCCCTCGTGGGTCGTGCTGGAGCGGCTTCGCTTCCCTTCCGGCTGGTCCAAGACCAAGGATGCGACCCGCGTCTGGGACAAGGTCTTCGCGGTGCTGTTCGGCACGGCCTCCGGCGAGCTGGCCACCGCGTCCGACTACGACTCGGCCATGCGCTCACCATCCCAGCGGTACAAGAGGATGGCGACCAGCTTCGTCGTACCGACCGACACCATCGTGTCGTTCAACCTGTCGTCCACCATCCGGGCGACCACCGCGGCGGGCGCTCCGGTCCCGCTGGACACGGGCGTCACCGGGTCGGTCTGCTACCAGATCTATGTGGACGGCGAGCTCCTGACTACGTTCGAGCGCACGATCGACCCGTTCCTCACGACCACGTTCTGGGAGGCCCGGAAGGTGGTCTCGGCGGGTCGGCATGACGTCTGGGTCGAGTCCTACGCCGGGCCGCCTATCAAGTCCGGATGGGTCACTCGCTGGCAGATCACCGGTGGTGACGACAACAAACGCCGCGGTGACTTCCTCCGGGTCGCTCACGAGGGAGTGTCGTCGTGAGCGGGGACGGTTCGCTGATCCGCTCGTTGTCCCGGTTCGTACCGGGGCGGCGGCCTCAGCGTGTGGGCCGCCGCTCCTCGGAGGACGGCTATCGGGTCTACCTGATGCACACTCTCACCGGGCAGAAAGGTCCCATGCTGGACCCCTCGACGGGCTCCTGGAGCATCCCTCTGAACGGGATCGAGGAACTGCAGGTGACGGTCCGGAAGGCCGACCTGGCCGGTATCGAGCGGCGCTGGTATACCCCGTGGTGGGCAGGGCTCCTCCTCACTCTCACGCGGGACGGCGTCGAGCGGCCGCTCATTGCTGGCCCGATTACCTCGTGGCCAGGCGAGACGGCGACGGACCTCCAGCTGAAGGCGGCGGGCATCCGGGAGCTCTATAAGCACTGGCTGATCGACGGCAAGACCGGCCTGACAATCAAGGATCGCTCGCTCGGTCACATCATGTGGTTGCTAGCGGAGCACGCTCGGACGAAGCCGGGCGGCGGCCCGCCGTTGCGTGATGCCACCCCGGACCCGGATGGCCGCGGCCACGACCGCACCTACGAGAACTGGAACCTCAGCAACAACGACCTGGACAAGCGCATGAAGGAGCTCAGCGAAGTCATCGACGGGCCGGACGTCATGTTCCGCCCGGAGTGGCAGGACGAGGATCAGAGGTTCGTCCGGTGGGCGGTCTACCACGGCACTACTACGTCGCCCCGGATCGCCTCCAATGAGACGCACGACTTCGACACCACACCGGCGCGCTCGGCGGTGGCCACCGTCCAGGTCAAGACCGACGCTCGCGCGCTGGCCTCCCGAGTGTGGGCGACCGGCGCGGGCGAGGGGGCGGGCACCATGATCGCTAAGGCGGAGGACCTCGCGTTGGTGACCAATGACTTCCCCTTCATGGAGTCGGTCGTCTCGGACACCTCGGCCACCTCGACCACCACGACCACGACTCCCACGGAGGAGACCTCAGCATGACTCGGACTTTCCCCGTGTCCCTCACCGTCCCGGCGGGCGAGGGCGATGCCCCGAAGGTTGCCACCGTCCGGCTTCCCCTGAACCTGAAGGTGAAGGTCAAGCGGTGGCGGCTTCACATTCTGAACCTGAACCCCGCCGCTGGCCTGGACGGACACCCCCGCACCGGCGCGGTGGAGTTCGGGGATCTGTGGATCGGCGGCATCCGGTGGAACGGCGGACTGGACCAGCCGAAGCGGGCCACCACGATCCCGGACATCAAGGCCGGGTCGTACGAGACGGTCACCCCGTGGGTCAGCGGGGGCATCGACGGCGCGGTGATCTTCAGCTTCGACTACTCGGCGGCCGCGGCCCCGCACCACAACTACGCAGGTAGCTGGATCCGCACCGGCGCGCGCTCGGCGGGCGACCCGGCGGCCACTGGGATGAAGAAGACCACGGCGGCCCCGTTCCTGTGTTGGCTCGGCGTCGAGGTGGAGGACAACGTCCCCGGCCTGATGACCATCGGCTCTTCGACCTCGGCGGGCACGGGCGGGTCCACCCCGCTCTACGACTCGGCGCTGTCCCAGCTGGCCCGCGCCAACGGCGCGATCCCGATCAACTACGGGATTCCGGGCGACTATATGGAGCGGTGGACTCACGCGGACAGCCGCCGGTGGTTCTACCCGCCGGGGTGCACCATGCCGGATGTCGTGCTGATGTGGCTCGGGTCGAACGACGTCTTCGACGGCGCGACGCTGGACCAGATGAAGGACCGCTTCAACGCGGTGTCCACACTGGTCGCCCAGCGGTGGACGACGAACATCATGGCCGCCACCATTGGCCCACGCACGATCTCGACGGGAAACCCGGAGGCCATCCGGAGGCAGTTCAACGATTGGCTCCGTACCCCTCCCGACCGCGTGCGGCAGGTGCTGGAGGTCGGTCGGGCGATCTCCGACGATGACGAGACGATCCGTAAGGATCTCAGCGCAGAGGGCGTCCACCCGAACACCGCCGGGCATACCGCCATGATGCACGTGATGGGCGGCTTGCTCTCCCGCGCCGCGGCCGCGGCTCCGGCGGCTCAGGCCGCGGCGGTGCAGGTAGAGCCGGTGGCCTCCCCCGTACCGGACACGGACCCGTCCGAGGGGGTCGTGGTCACGGCGGCCACGGGTGAGCCCCTCCAGGCGGCCCGGCTGAACGAGCTCGCGGCAGGAGAGTTCGCCAATCGCTCCGATGCCATCGACCAGATCACACTCTCGGCCCGGGTCGAGGATGATCTGCACGGACCGGACCGAGTCCACGTCGGCGACCCGGAGATGGTCACGCTGTCCGGATGGCTGGCCATTCCGGATGGCACGCACAGAACCTACGTGATCGAGGCCAGCGGAACGCTCGATGGAGAGGTCACATACGAGATGCATACGGACACCTGGACCTAGGGGGAGCTTGTGAAACACCCGAACCTGAACCGGCCGGACTCGCTCCGGCAACTGGTCGACCAGGTCGAGATGATTGCCACGCGGCCGCACGGTGTGAAGGTGGCCAGCGCGGACGAGGCTACGCTCTACACGACCTCCTCGGGGGACATCCTCCGGTGGGACGGTGACACGTTGGCCAGCTTCGACACCCGGATGGCGGAGGCCCAGGACACGATCCAGCAGGCCAATGACGACCTGGCCCAGGCCGGTGATGACCTCGCCGCGGCCCGCGAGCGCATTCGTTCGGTGGAGTCGGCCACCACGGCGGATGCCATCGGTACGACTGCGGCTGACCAGATCAACTCTCGGCAGTTGCTGGTCGGCCGGGACGCGATCCTCACGGGCACAGTGGATGTGAAGCAACTGAACGTCACAGAGGAGATGTCGGCGGAGCTGGTCAAGGCGATGTCGGTCGAGGCCAAAAAGCTGGTCGTCACCGAAGACGCGATCATGAACCGGCTGACGGTGATCCAGGACATCGTGACTCCGGAGCTCGTGGCCCAGAAGATCGACGTCCAGCAACTCGGCGCGAAACTGATTACGTCAGCGGCGCTTCAGACGGACACGGCGAGCAACCGGGGCATCAAGATCAACTCGGGTGGCATCGTTGGCTACAACGACTCCGGCCAGAAGACCATCGACATCAACGGCAAGTCGAACCTGTTGGTGGGAGACCTGGCCACGGCTCCGCAGAAGGAAACCGGAGTGAAGGTCACATCACGTGGGTCGCTTTCCGCGATGGACCTGTACTCGAACATTGACGGGTCCACCTACACGCCCCACGGGGGCATCTGGTTCGACTCCCCCTCGGGTGCGATCCTGAACACCGGCTTGAACCTGTCGGCGTCTATGTACGGGTCGAATCAGTCGGACGACCCGGTGATCCACCTGAAGCCGCTCCAGAAGATCATCAGCTTCGATGGCCGTATCGGTCAGGGTACAGCGTGGCAGTCCGGCGTGTTTGTGTCGAACGACGGCATGGCGGTTGATGGGTACATCAGTTTCGACATCAAGTTTCCCTCTCCCCTGGCCGGGGGCACCAACTACGAGACGATCGTTCACATGTCGGTTGTCTCTGCGAACACCGTCGTTTGCGCGACCGGCTTCGGTTCGATGACCAGCACCGGGTTCAACGGATTCGTGAAGAACATGAGCAACCGTGCGTCAGGCAAGGTTTGGGTCAAGTGGACCGCATTCTGTGTGGCACCGTACTAGGAGGTACATCTAATGGAACTGACACCTGACCAGCTGAAGGTCAAGACCGCGTGGCAGGACAAGGAGATCGAGCGACTGACGATGGAGAACACGCGGCTCCGCTCAGCGATCACGGATCGGCTGATCGCCACCGGCGAGATGACTCTGGAGGCGGAAGACGATGCCTAGCTACGCGCACATCACCGGGCGGTTCCTGACCTACCAGGAGTCCGCCGACACGCCCATCCCGCTCTCGGGCCGGGTGGACTTCACGCCGCGCACCAATGCGGTCGGCGGGGGCGTGCTCTACGGCGCGACCCGGCGGACGGGCTACGTGCTGGACGGCGTGCTCTACGAGGACTCCGGCGGCGAGCGCCCCGGTCTGTACCTCCTCGCGCCGGACCCGGCGTTGTCCCCGTCCGAGTGGTCCTATCGGGTGGACTTCCACCTCCAGGACGAAGACGGGGACCGGGCGCTGGTCCGTAGCTACGACGTCGCCGTGACTTCAGGTGCAGAGCTGGACCTCACGGCGGCGGCGCCCCTGGAGGATCCCGTGACGGGCGCGCCGACACTGCGCGGGGCGTCTGCCTACGAGATCGCCGTGTCGCACGGCTTCGTCGGCACGGAGCTGGATTGGCTAGCGTCCCTGTCCACCCTCGTTCCCGGTGCGCTCCAGGAGCACATCGCGGACCCGAACCCCCATCCAACCTACGATCAGACCCCCGACCTCGCGCTGATTTTCGACGGCGCGACCATCTAGAAGGAGCACATCATGTCTCTGTCCCTGAACATCCAGAACCTCGCTATCCGTGTGGGCAACGAGGTCAAGGCCCTTCGCACTCTCATCAACGGGAACGCGAAGGATCTCTCCGCGCTGACCACTACCGACAAGACCTCGCTCCTCGGAGCGGTGAACGAGCTCAACGCGGCCATTGCCAACACGGCCGCGAAGTCTGGGGCGGTCATCAATGACACTGGCTCCGCGTCCTCCACCACGTACTCCTCGCAGAAGATCGACGCCCAGATCCAGGCCGCCATCAACGGTCTGATCGCCGGTGCTCCCGGTGCTCTGGACACGCTGAAGGAGATCGCGGACCAGCTGGCCAACGACGAGTCCACCGTCTCCGCGCTGACGACCTCCATCGGAGACAAGGCATCGAAGGCTGATGTCGGCGATACCAGCACGGATTACGTGGTGGCCTTCGAGGGGGCGCTGTCCTAATGACGCTCTCCTCGCAGGTCAGTGCGCTGGCGGTGCGGGTAGGGCATGAGCTGAAGCAGATCCGTAAGGAGATGTCTCAGATCTCCGGAGGGTCGGGGTCGGCGGCGCAGATCGTCGGCCCCGGCCGCCCGGACATTGCCTCCTCTATGCCCCAGACCATTCAGGACCAGGTAGCCAACGCCCCGGCGGGTACGGCGTTCTTCTCCACCGACGGCGCGGGCACGGGCGCGATGAAGTGGTTCAAGACCACGACCGGCTGGGTCATCACCGATGGGGACACCGGGTGGTACAAACTCGGCGCGTCGTACTACTCCCAGGATCCCTACCGCACCAACGGCTCAATCGTCGTGCGACGCATTGGCTCCACTGTCCACGTCGGCGCGTACTGGCTGAACAACACGGCCGGGGCATCCCGGGCGATTTTCGCTTCCGTGCCTGATGGGTTCAAGGGTATGGAGCGTCTTCCCGGTGCCGCTGGCCAGGGGTCTCAGCCGATCAACCGCGCTAGTGACGGTGCGCTTCTGGTCCTGACCAATGGCATGTACTTCGGCGTCGAGGGACATACCTCGGGGGAGGAGCGGATCGCCGGTATGTGGGTCACCGCTCAACCCTGGCCTACCGGATACACCGACATGACTCCCGCTTCCTGATCGAAAGGATCTCATCATGAGCATCACTACCCCTGTCACCCCCGAGGACCTGAAGGCCCTCTCCGACGATGCCATCTCCGACCTGGAAGGGAAGGTCTACGCGGAGCGTCAGCGGCGCTACCAGCTGGCCCAGGCTCCGGCCGCTGTGGACGCGGCGCTGAAGTCCTACCAGAACGCGGCGGGCACCGCCCCGGCGGCGGGCGCGGCCTGGCGACAGCCGAC
>JARPRK010112127.1:0-23155 GCA_031763565.1 Amazona festiva | reverse complement strand
TGCAGGGCGCTTCGTCGTGCTGCTGGTCAGTCGCCCAGGTACTCGTGCAGCACCTCGGTCGCCGGACGGTCGTCGAGGGTCTCGAACTCGGTGCCGAACGTCCAGTGGCTGCCGCTCGTCTGGACCACGGCCTGCGCCGGCGCGTGACCGGCGATGTCGAGCGTGATCCGGGTGATCTCCTCGGTGAGATCAGAAATCTCGAACGAACCGATACCGTCCGCCTCACTCGAGATCAGGATGGTCGGTGCTCCGGACTCATCGAAGCGTACGCCGTCGATGAAAGGGTGGCCGGCGCCAGCGAGATCGCTGATGCGAGCACGAGCCGCCGCGTCATCCTCGAAGTCGGAACGCACCCGAGCAATCGTCGGGCAG
Source organism: Amazona festiva (assembly GCA_031763565.1). Lineage (NCBI taxonomy): Eukaryota > Metazoa > Chordata > Aves > Psittaciformes > Psittacidae > Amazona > Amazona festiva. The sequence continues at coordinate 22,783 of JARPRK010112127.1, read as the reverse complement.
ATCGACAGCGCAGCCGCACGCAGTTCGTCGGCCTCGGCGCGAGCCTGAGCGAGCGCGAAGTCATCGATTGGGCCGAACATGAACTCGGGATCGGTCTCGCCGCAGTCACGGTGTGCTTCGAGCGATCGGATCGACTCGGCGTTCTTGGCGCGCAGCTCGCACAGGAAGTCGTATGCCGTGCGCGGGGTCGGAGTCGTGGTGGGCGTGGGATCCATGGTCATCTTCTTCATGCTGACATGGTGCGACGAAGTCGGCTTCGGTCGAGGCGGCAACTATTCGGAGCATCCTGACTTGCTGGCTGTTGTGGGGAGTTTCCACTTAGGGTGATTTAGTTTTTCACCACGATTGTCGCACCATAGCGGAATCAGCAGACGAAGGAGCCATACCGTGAAACAGAAGAAGGCCGTCAAGGTCACCATGGACGACAAGGGTCGGATCAGCCTGGCTGCCCTGTTGCCGCCCGAAGAACGCGGCGGCACCTGGATCGTCAAGCCCATGCCCAATGGCGGATTCTTGCTCGAGCGCGCCGTCGTCATCTCAGCCTCCGAGTACGCCGAGTTGAAGAAGGCGCGAGACTCCGCGATCGTGTAAGATCCGATGCACGACGGGCCGTAGAATCCGGAACGTCGCCAACAAAGGCCTCGCCGCACGGCGAGGCCTTTGTCAAACGTCGAGCAGGTCGAACCTTCGTCGCACCATGCCAGCATGACGAACAATCTCCCCAGCATCGAAACCGTGCCGAACGTCGATGGCCGGCCGTTCGCGGACGTGTTCGCCGAGCACTTCGCCCCGCTACGCGCGTACGAGGCCGAGCACGGCACGTACGCGCCGAAGCGCATCGTCGAGACGGGCGAGCTCATGCGCCGTGCGGGTCTGGCTGATCTGCCGTTCGGTCGCGAGCGCGGGGTCGATGTCGGCCTCGACGACGACGACAACGGCCCGTACCTGGAGGTCTACGTCCGCAACGGCGGGCACGAGCCGATCTGCTGGGACGATGACGATGACTCGTGCGAGTGCAACACCTGCATCCAGAACCGCATCCCGTCCTACCCCGGTTTCGTGCGTTCGGAGCACGAGGGCGGCGACTCGACGCACTACTTCACGCTGCCGACCATCGGCGACGACGAGCAGTTGCCCGGGGCGAACGACGAGCACGGCAGGATCGGCGCGCTCGTGGACACTCTCGGCTACATCGAGCGTCGCAAGATCGTGCCGTGGTTCTTCCTGCCGCAGGTGAACAGCCGTGTCCCGGTGGTCTCGTGGGGCAGCATCGGGCGTCACGACGATGCCGAGCGGGTCACTCGCCTGCGCGCCGATGTCGAGACCGCTCGTGATCGGATCGCCGCGATCACCGAGGCGATGGCCGCCGTGCCGATGCCGGATGTTCGCCCCGAGCCGCGCAAGCGTCGCAAGATCGGCGTCTCCGGCAAGCCACTGCGCTCGATGGAGCCGGTGCCGGTGCGTGACCTCGACCTCGAACTCAAGACGCTCACCGACCTGCGAGCCTCGATGCACGAGCGGGCTGTCGTGCCGACCGAACTCGACATGCTCGCGAGCACGCCCGGCCTCGACCCCGCGACGGTGGAGCACCTGCGCCAGGAAGCGACCTCGATGCGCACAGTCGACGCCCGTCACGCTGCCAAGGACACCGCCCGGCTGGACGAGGCCGAGTACGCCGTCGCGATGGCCCGGATCGCTGCACCCGTACGCCTCGACGCGATGCGTTCGCAGATCGAGAGCACCGAGCGTCAGATCGCCGCGTTGGAGACCAAGATCGCCCGCGCGCGCGACGTCGACTGGCGAAACTGGCCGGGCGAGAACTACGACGAGTACGTGGCCTGGATGGTCGCGAACGGATACGAGGTGAAGGGCGCATGAGTATCTGGCTGATCGTCGGCATAACCGTCGCAACGGTGTTTGGACTGGTGTTCAGTCGGTGGTGGTCTGATGGAGTTGAAGGCGGAGTGAGCGAGGCGTTTGTCGAGCTTGTGGCATGGTTTGTCTACCTCGCCCCTTCTCTCGTTCTCATCCATGAAGCCGTTGTCAATCGTGACCCCTGGACGCGAACGTCGGCCATCGTTGCCCTGCTCGTTGCTCTTCGTACCGAGCGAGAACTGGCGAGGTCGGTCGGATGATCGCCGGCATCGACATCACCGCGCCGGACGCCGCCATGAATCCGCCGACGACGGTCTGGTTGGCGACGCACGAGGTCACGTCGGACGGATGGCAGACGCCGTGGTGGTGGTACGTCGTCAGCCTGGTCTGTGGTGTGCTCGTGCTCCTCGGCCTCACCGTCGCCGAGGAGAACCCACGGCGCGTCTCGCGCATCCGTGACGCTCTCGGCGCACTCGTCGGAGCATCGGTGGTCGCGCTGCTGATTCACGCCGACCTCGATCAGACGCGTACCCATCCGCCTGTCAAGCACGCCGAAGCGCTGGCTGCGCACCCGGCCGATGAGCCTGCACCGTTTCCAATCTCGAAGGAGAACCCTTGACCAAGCACGCTTCGACCACCGAGACCATCCGACAAACTGTTGACAGCAATAGCAGACGCCGAGCCCTGACCCTTTGGGCCGCGTCGGCTGTCTTCATGGCCCTGTGCACTCTGTCGACCTTCGTGTTGAAGTGGGCGGCTGGAATGTACGTCTTCGGTGTGTTCGCCCTGGTGACCGTTATCGCTGCCGGCGTGGTGGCCTCGCAACACAGTGCCTTGAACAATGATCGAATGACGCCGTGACCTAGATCATCGCCGGAATCGTCACTCTCGTCGTCAGCCAGTTCGGTGCCTCTCACCGCGCCGGGCGGGCCGACCGCCGTGCCTCTGGACGACGTGACGTGCCGCAACGTTGCCGGAAAGACCACCACGATCAGGGAGAAGACATGACGAGCAGCGCTCAGGCTGCCCACCCCTGCGTCTCGACCCCGCCGACTGAACATCATCGACCAGAAAGGCCACGCCCGTGCCTCGCCCCCTCGCCATCGTCCATGACGATCGAACGTCGGTCTACCTCACCACTCGACGCCGTCTCGCCCTCTCGAACGGGCTGGGCGTGGCTACGTCTCTCGCCTTCGCGGCAGTCGCCGGTCTCCTGACACATCTCTGCCTTGGCGGGTTGGGCACTATCGGTGATGCGCTCCCGTACGCCTACCGCCTGTCCTTCCCGATTCTTGCAGGAGTGCTCGTGCTCCTCGGGTGCATGTCGACGATCGCGTCCCAGGCTTGGCGAGCGCTCACGCTCGGACCGTTCAACGTCGCCTATGGGTATGGCATGTCGAAGGATGACTCTCTCGACCGCATATTCATCGAGACGTGGCGAGCCATCCCCGAGAAGACACCAAAGCACGAACGACGCCGCATCGAGGATGCCATGGCTCGAATGTTCCTCGGCTACATCTCCGGCGACGTCTCGCGAGAACACGTCACGACCATCCTGTCCGGAGTCGAGTCTGACTTGCGTGAGCAGAATCGTCGGTTTTTCGACGAAAACGCCGCACGTAAGCATGACAGGCAGGCCCGTCGATCAGAAGCCCACCGACAGCGAGCCAGAAGGATCGTCTGATCCGGCCGGCGCCGGCCAGGAGTATGCACCAAGGCCGCGCTGTCTCGTAGGACAGCGCGGCCTTGGTTGTGGCGATCAGCGGTGCGAGTCGTCGTACGCCTGATCGTTCACGTCGTCACGAGCGGCTCGGTCGAGGTGGTCTTCGTACGCGTCCTGCAGGTCGTCACCGTCCGCGTCGAGGATTTCCTCCCAGTCGATTCCCATGCTGTCTCCGTTCGTCGTGTGGTCGTGGTTGCCAGCCTAGCTGGACATGCCTACGGTGCGACACGACGGCAGACGACCTCTTGCCGGGTCTGTTCGGCGTCTTCTTGGCCTTGGACGACGAAGAGGGCACCGACCGACAGACGATCACCGACGCCCTCGTCGCCGCCGTGCATCGCACCGATGCCGTTCGTCGCACCATGACAGCATGACGACTTCAACTCTTGCCGCCGGCCGCCCTACCGAGACCTGGACTCCGCGCCAGACCTGGGTGATCCCGTCGCGTGCCCGCCGTGCCCACCTGCCCGAGCTCGTGTTCGGCCCCGACGAGTCGCGCGGAGCGCTGCGCCGCTACCGCCAGGACATGGCGTGCGGCGAGACCTTCCGCTCGACCACCGGCGGCCTGCGTCCGGCACGCGAGGATGCTCCGCGCTGCGCGGCCTGCGAGGCGCTGTACGGTGTCCCGTCCGACCTAGACGACTGAGGCGCGAGGTACGCTGGGCGACTGTCCATCTGAGCGCCTCGAGGAGATCCATGTCCCGAACCCACAAGACCAACCCTCTGCGCGTCCGCATGGCGCGTGGTGAGGTGAACTCCCTGGCCTACCACGACCACGACGCCGGCCAGCCCTGCGATCTGCCGGACTCTCCGCCAGCGAGTTGGGACGGCGGGCGCAACCAGACCCGTTGCCACTGGATGTTCGACTCCGATGGCCGCGGCGTGTGCGGCTGCCGCATATGCACGATGTACGACATGCGCCGCGAAGACCGCCGGCGCGATCGCCACCAGGCCAAGATGCAGACGCAGGCCGGCCGGTGGTGAGGCGCTACGTCGGCGCAACCATCGGTGTTGCCTGCGCGGCAACACTCTTGACGGGATGCGATACGCGGCGTGTCGATTACGTCGGCATGTGCGTCGATGCCTCACAGGTGCGCCTTGCCGATGCTCGGTGCGCGAACGTCGAACCGGGTTCCCACCCGAGCACCGGACCGCGATGGACTTTCGCACGAGTATCCATCAGGGTGTCCTACCCGGCGGTTGGTCAGCGCATCCGTCTCCTGATGCCGCTGTACTCGATTCCCGATGGCCCGACCGGCTTCGGCGTGCCGGCGCGCGGCGGAGGGTTGTTCGATGTTCACCTAGGATCGGATTATCGGCATCCGCCGACGAACTGAGGGAGATTTCGCGTGAACCGCGACGAACGCAAGCAGGCCAAACGCATCGAGAAGTCGGTCGAACGGGGTGTCTCCAAGGCCCTGGCTCACGACCGTCGAGTGGCCGAGAACCGGGCAAGACGCCATGCTGAACTCGACCGGATCGAAGCTGAGACCGGCATGGACGTCAGCGCCCTGCGTCGCGATCCGTACGCACCGTGGTGGAGCCGCTGACGCAGCACCGTCAAGACGTGCGCGATGCGTCCCAGAACGCCTCGTGCAGCCGAACGCTGAGCCGGCTCGCAGCCACCGGGTCGCCGTACTCAGGCAGGTCGGCACCAAGGGTCGCCTGCTCTAGCCGCTCGCGCACGTCAGCCACCTCAGCGCGTGCCTCGGATTCGGTGCGCCGGCCCGTTCGCACGGCGAGCACACGCTCACGCACATCGGTCGGCAGCGGCAGCGTGAGTGATCCGGTCTGCATGAGTTCGAGACCCTGATAGCCCAGGCGCAAGGCGTGGGCCACATACTTGCCGTCAAACCCCATCGCCGCGATGAGTTCGGGACGCTTCGGCATCCGCGCGACGTGGCCCTCACCGTCCAGTCGCGCCATCTGCGAGTCGAGGTAACCGGCGTAGCGCCGGCCGGCTGAGCGGTGCAGGCAGATCCGGCGTGCTTCGGCCATCGCCTCACGAGCGATCGGGTGCGCGTGCAGCACGAGGTCGTCGGGCGTGAAAGCGATCTGTAGCACGCTCGGGTTGCCGGCGAGCGACAGGCGCAGGAACTGGCGCAGCGAGAACAGTGCACCTTCCACCGTGTCGGCGTCGGATCGGGCGTGCTCGCTCGTGTTGCGGAAGTGCCACGTCAGGTGGCTGGGGACGAAGCCGATGACCTGCTCAGGGTCTTCGATGTAGAAGCCGGCTTCGTCGCGATCAGAGACGCCCTCGAGGGCGGTGCCATACAGGCGCGAGCCGGCGACGGTTCGCAGCGCGATCTGCTCAGGACGCGGCGGTGGGGTCGGTTCTTTCGGTGCCATGCCATCATGGTGCGACGACGCCACGAGCGCTCCGGACAACCCTTAACCCTCAACTAGAGATTGAGGGTAAACCTCAAGTTGAGGGTGAGAGTCATCGACCCTTAACCCTCAACTTGAGGTCAAGGCTTGTCAGGCGTGCAGCATCTCGCGCCATTCAGGCACGGCGTCAGTGGCTTGACGAGCCTTGAGGTAGGCGCTCAGCGCAATACGGTGCGCGTGCTCCGCCTCAATCCAGCGCAGATAGGATCGCGCGACATCGCAGTCGGCTTGTGCTGTTGCGACGACCGGTGCCGGCACCCCGACGCGATCAGTCAAGGCCTCCATCCGCCGGGTCGCCACGGCGACGTTGCGCCGTGCCCGCTCGACCTGCTCGGCGTGCATCGCGTCGATGCCGCTCAAGCGGCATCCGTCTGACGAGCGCGGGCATCCTCACGGGCGTCGATGATGTGGCGCATCGTAGACATCAGCGCGACGAGCTCGTCGGCCGTGAGGTTGCTGACCTCGAGCGAAATCCTGCTCGTACGCGACGAGTGCGTGATGAGCATGGACGGCGCGTACAGCGGATCTGCATCCACCGCGTCGACCGAATCGTGGTAACGCTTGCCGTCGTATCCGCCCTTGTCGCTCCACGTCGCGTGAGGGCCCATGACCTCACGCAACCGCGCCTCGAGGGCATCTTCGGCTGCCACAGCGGCGTTGTGCCGATTCACGATCCCGACGATCATCCGGTGGTACTCGGTGGCCTCCGGCAGCAACCGGCGCGTGATCTCCTTGGCGATGACGGCGGGCGTCTTGGCCGGCGAGACGTAAATGTCCTTAGGCAGGTGTCCAGAGCCGCGGTAGGGGGACGTATCGGGCGCCAGGTCGTGGATCGCCGTGGTGTTCACGCCGATGGAGATCTTGGTGTTGCTGCCACGTCCCGGCGTGAAAGCGTGGATGCTCAGCACGAGAGGATGGCCGTCGATCTTCGGTCCGGTGAGCAGACTCGGGCCGGTCTGCGAGCCGACCTGTTCGGCCGTCCAATCGGGACCGAGCTCGGCGGCGATGACGGGAGCGATGGCGGCGACATCAGCGTTGGTCAGGTAGGTGGTATCCATGCTGACATGGTGCGACGAGACCGCGTCGACCGCGGTGGCTCTTGTCGGGATGTATGTTTGAGGCCAACCTCACAGAACGGATCACCCCATGACCACAGCACCCAATCGACGCTCCATCCTCAAGGCGGCCACCCTGGCCGCTCCTGCCATGTTCGTGGCCGGAGCCTCGTCGGCTCATGCCGCCACGACGGCACGAGTTGCCATCGAAGCCGACTTCAAGGCTGACACCCGAAATGACGGGGGCACGGGCGGAGCGGTCAGCGTCCCGATCTCGAACAAGACCCCGACGTTCTTCTGCAATGGCGTCGGTGTCTACGTTGCTGACTCAGCAGTGTCACTCGACCTGCTCGTCGTCAAACTCGTGTTGGCGACAAAGGCGGCGGTGTTCGACTACGCCTACGGAACACATGCGGGAACCTGGACGCTGCCGGACGGCAATTCGGGCAGGGCCAAGTTGAGTGACGGCTCGACGAACGGTTACCTCTACGAGTTCGTCTACGCAGGGCCGGCTCTGCGAGGAACACCGACCGTCGTCACTGCGCCGCTGAGCGCGCAGGTCGTCTCGGGCGGTGGCGCGTTGCTCGGTTCGACCTTCGGCGGGCAGATCGAAGCCATCGTCAACGGCAAGCGTCAGAACCGCACCTCGTCCACGGTTTCGACGATCACGCGCAACGGCTATTCGGGCGTCGTGGCGATCGGAGACACCGGGATCCTCTGACCTTGCCACCGAGAGTGCCCCGAGGTTGCTTGATCTCGGGGCACTCTCGGTTTGCCCTCAACCTCGAGTTGAGGGTTAGCCTTCGATCTCGAGCAACACGTCATGGCCGGCCTGCGCGGCACAGAAGGGCGCTCGTGCATCACCAAGGTCGAATGCAACCTGAAGCGCAGCGAACTCGAACTCCATGGTGGAACGCACCAGCGACAGATGGCGTATTGCTCGGTGTGCAGGCGAGTGACCAATCCAACCGCTTCGTCGCGAGCATCCAGATCTTGACTGTCGACGATGTCACGCTGCCGGGCTTGCAGGGGCGTTCCGATATACGCCCGGTGCGTCGGTGTCAGGGCAATGCGCGACGTGCTGTGTGGCGATGATATGCGCGCAGACCTAGCCGAGCACCACCTGTACGAGGTGGACGATCAACACGGCGGCTGGGGCGAGGGTCGCGTCGGCTCGAGAAAACAGATGCGAGTCCATCGCCCCACGAGCGCGCTCAGTCGTTCACCCCGAAGATCCTCCCCGACGGCGCGGTGCGCTCCGGCCGGCAGATCGACACCACCGGATTCCACACCGTGCGCGAGTGCGTGAGCGCCGGCCGCATCGAACGGTGACGCCACGTACTGAGTCAACAGTTCCTGGTTCACCCCTGTTTCCAGTGTCGGCCATGCCACCGCATGACTTTCATCGGCACCTTCGATGAGGATGGTCGATTCGCCATGCGGTGCGCTGCGCTCGGTCAGCGGCCAGACGAGACACCAGTGACGATCGAATGAGGCGACGATGAGGCCCGTCCCAAGGTAGGCACCATCGTGAGTGAGATGCCAGATGTCACCAGGACACGGCTGGCGTACTGCGGGGTCGCTCATGGATCATCCTCTCGAGAAGTCTCCACTCAAGGTGCGACGTCGCCCTCGGACACCGATGGCGGCATCGCGCTGGCGATCCTGCTGGCTCCGCGGTAGGACTGCCAACTGCGCCACAGCGTGGCAGCCATGATTCCGGTATAGATCGCCACGACGACCCACGACGTGCCGGAGACCATGAGCAGGATGATGATGACGGCGGACACCAGGGTGTTGAGACGCACCGAACTCCAGTCCCGGATCGCAGCGAGCGCGAGCGCGACGATGAACGTGCGCTCCACCTCATCGCCTTCGAGACGCCCGGCGCGCACGTTGGATCGAATCGTGCGTCGTGTCGGTGCCGGCAGCCCCAGGATCAACTGCTCCGGCTTGAGCGGCGCAGCGTTCGCCTTGAGCAACCGACCTCTCCAGACGAGGAACGCCACGACATAGCACATGCTCAAGACACCGATGGTGATGAGCGCGGTGGTGACATCGAAGATGACGAATGCCACGACCACGGAGATGACGATGGCGACAAGCATCGAACGGATCGTCTGCTTGAGGTACTCCTGACGAGCCGGTTCCTCGTACTGTTCGCGCAGCGCGACGATGTCATCATCCATGGGCTGTCTCCTGATCGGTCGATCCAAGCATGGCCGTCACGAGATCCTCGAACTCGCGGCTCGGTGCCACGTCGTCGCAACTGGCGCGCGCGGCCTGCACATCACCGCCGTACTCGGTGATGGTCTCGAGATTGTGCTCGATGAGATCGCGCATGTCGTCAGCGGTCAACTCTGGGTGGTACTGCACGCCGATCAGGCGATTGCCGTAACGGAAACGCTGCACCGGGCACGTTTGGCTGTGGGCGTCCACACACAGACCATGCGCTGCGATCCGGTCGCTGATCGCGTGGTAGTGAAACTCTGCCACCGGGGCCTCGAGGCCACAGTCGATCATGCCGATTTCGATGCGTTCGCCCGGTTCGACAAGACTCTGATCGAGCGCGTGGGCGATCATCTGCGAGCCCAGGCAGATACCGAGCACCGCCGGGCCGTCGCCAGTGATGGCGCCCATGATCGCCTGACGTGTACGCCGAATGGCGGCCGGCATCCACCCTGCGAGATCGTGGACGGGTGTCGAGCCACCGGTCAACACGAGTAGGTCGGTGTCATCGAGCAACGGCCACACTGCATCGGGGTGGTCGATGATCGACGTCGTGACGCCCATCGCCTCCAGCCGCGAAGCGATGCGGTGGCCGTAGCGCACCCCGTCACTCCATTCGCCGTCGGCCTGCCAGATGAGTGCGTGAGGTTTGGTCATGGGGCCGATGGTAGCCCGAACTGCCCGCTCAGATCGTGCGCGAACTGACGAGCTGCGGCTTCACATTGTTGCGGCACAACGCCATTGCCGGCCAGTCGCAGCGCGTCGATCCGGCCGATCTGCGGAACATCGGTGACCCAGCCGTCCGGCAATCCCATGAGCCACTCGCTGAAGCGCGCACTCAGACGGTGGTTGCCGCGACGGTTCGCTTGAGTCGCCGGTGGGGCATGTCGGCCGAAGGCACGCTCCTGACGCTCGATGGCGGGGGTGAACCGGCTCCAGTCCTGCAGGGCCTGATCCATGTCGGCACGATACTGGCCGCTGATCTGACGGTGCGAGGCATCCGAGTGCGAACCGACCATCGGCGTCGGAAGGTGGGCCGCCACGGTCGGCAACATCGGATCCCCGCTCGAGCCGTACTGGTTGGGTCCACCCTTCGTGCCATCGGTGGCCCGCGGCGTCGGCAGGTGGGCGACCACATCATCAAGACCCACCTGCTTGCGAGCGCCGGCGCGCTCCTGGGGGTTGCTGGGGCCGCGCTGGTCCCCGTCACGTCGTGCCGGCGTCGGCATGATGGATGTCGGTGCCAGTGCCCTCAGCCCCGGTGACTTGCGCCGCAGATCGCCGGGGCTGGATGTCTTGGCATCGGTGGTCATGGCAGTCGGCAGAACCTGCGGCGCATCAACTGCAGTGGTCATGCATCGAGCACCTGGCGCAAGATCGCGAGCCAAGGCCTCGGCGCTGTCACGCCGATAAGCGAAGACGAACACCCGGAAGCGGTGATGGGCACCGCCGATGTCACTGGCTCGGACGCCATAGAAGTTGGCGTCATAACCCAGATCACTGAGGTCGCCCAGCACTCGCCCCAACGCTCGCAACGACACGTCGCTCTCGTCACGGGTCATGCATGACGGGCATTCCTCGAGGTCACTGTCAGCACGCGCCGAGTACGCACCACGCACGTTCTCCCACACCACAAGACGCGGACGCGCCTGGGCGACACCTTCGCGCATCGACACCCACAGGTTTGAGCGGGTGCCTTCACTCATACCCCGCCGGCGACCGGCGGCTGACAGATCCTGACACGGGCTACCGCCGGAGATGATGTCCACTCCGGCGAAGTCGCCGTAGGGGATCATTGTCATGTCTCCGAGGTTCGGGACATCGGGGTAACGATGTGCCAGCACCCGACAGGCAGCCGGATCGACATCGCTCACGGCGATCGTGCGTGCGCCGAACGCGCGCGCCAAGGCAAGATCAATACCGCCATAACCACTGAACAGCGACAGATGAGTCAAGGGTGAAGGCATTCGGTGATCCTACCGGTCAAAGGTGCTGCGGTTCCGATGATGGTGCGACATATCGCATCATGGATCCATGAGTTCCTTCACCGACGCTTTCATGCAGATTCAGTCCACCGACACCCTGGTGTGGCGCGAGTACGAACCACGCCTGCCGATCAGTGACCTCGAGCGACTGTCGGCCGAGACCGACCTGTACGCCGAGATCCACCGTACTGGCGAAGCCCACGGCGGGCTGTTCGTCATCCACTACCTGAACGGGGCTACGGTGACGTTGTCCTACCCGGTCGGAACACGCCACGTCGATGGTGCCCTGCCGACGCGCCGAGTCAGCGACAGCGACCAGGCTCGCGCCGTCCTGGCAGAGCGCGCCGTGCTGCCGGTGACGATGCCGAAGGTCGAGCTCGTCTAGCAGACGCTCTCGAGCAAGCCCACGCCCGCGCCGCTTCGGTGACATGGGCGCGGGCTTGCCTGCCATTCGCACCCGCCAGCCACGCAGCCGCTTCGTCGCACTATGACAACATGACGAACACCGATCAGCCCCAGACCACCGTCGAACTCGACGCGATCACCCTGCGCGTTGCCGTTGCCAGTGCCGAGACCTACCGCATCACGATCCGCCCCGATGCAGGCTCCAACACGATGGTCTGCGTCGGCACGGACACTCAGCCTTCGGCTCTTGAGGCGCGTGTTGGCCGAACGGACACCGACATCGAACACCTCGACCTGCCGCGTGAGCAGGTGCCCGAGATGATCGCAGCGATCGAAGCCGCTGCGACCTCGCCGCTGCTCAGTCCGGCCAGCAAGCGTTCGCTGAACGCCACGGCCTGGACGCTCAAGCGCGGGAACTGAGCACGGCGCGCGCCTGGGCGACCGAACACGACAGCCATGCCGCAGGCCCGGTCATCGCGACCGATTCTTCGTCGGGCGTGATGCCGGCCGCGTCGATCACCGCACCGGCGACCGCACGGGCCAGTGGCGGCGGAACCGAGTTGCCCACCTCGCGAAAGCCCGACCACTTCGTCGAAGCGAATCGGAACGCCTCGGGATAGCCGTGCAGCCGAGCACCTTCACGTACCGTGAGCACGCGATCATGCACCGGGTGGATCAGGCGTGCCGCGGTGTGTCCACCATGATTCGAACCGGTGCCGGCTCGCAGCGTGTTGCTCACGCCATCCGGATGCAGTCGCAAGAACCGACTGACGGACTCGGTGTGTCCCGGCTCGGTCGCGGCGAATCGCGCCAGAGTGGCCGGTGCGTGGATCGTGCGACGGGAACTCGTGAGCAGGAACTCATCCCGCGGACGAATCCGAGCGAAATCACCCTGAACGATGGGCGAAGTGATCGGATGCTCGACGCGTACAACATCACTCGTCAGCAGCGCATCGAACTCGTCAGCGTTCGGTAGGCCGGCGAGCGCCTGCGCCACGCTCATCGTCTGCGGAAGGTCACCCGGATCGTCGCTGACCGGTGTGCTGTCGGGACGAATCGGGCGAGCGCGATGCGTCGGTGCCGGGTAGTCGGGCAGCACTTCATCACGACGAGCAGCCAGCAGGAACAACCGCTTGCGCGATTGCGCGACACCGAACTCGGCGGCTTGCAGCACCCTGATCGGCCGGCGAACCTGATACCCGCCAGCCTCGAGGTCATCGGCCACCTCATCGAGCAAGCGCGCGTGATCGCCGGCGAGCAGGCCAGCGACGTTCTCCATGATGACGAAGCGCGGACGCAGTTCGAGCACGACGCGGACGAACTGCGCGAGCAGTTCATTGCGTGGATCGTCGATGGCGCGTCGGCCCATGAGGGAGATGCCCTGACACGGTGGTCCGCCGGCGACCAGGGTGATCTCGGTGTCAGGATCCAGACCGGCACGCTCGCGGATCATCGCACCACTGACGTTGCGGATGTCGGCACAGATCGTCGTGCCGTAGGTGAAGTTGAACTCGTGCACGAGCGCGTGGATCGGATCGACCTCGAGCGAGGCGACGACATCGAAGCCGGCCGATTCGAGTCCGTAGGACAACCCACCGGCGCCGGCGAACAGATCAACAGCGATCGGGCGGCGCGAAGTGGTCATGGCCGCCAGGTTAGCTCGCCTCGGTGGTGAACGCGGTGCCGTCTGCGATCTGCTCCAGGGCGTACCACCCGTACACGCCTTGACCATGACCGTTGATCCAGTACACGGTCTCGCCGCGTCCGTCATCGTGGCGCGGGCTGCCGGCGAAATACCACCTGTGTCCGGCCGCGCGCGCCGCCTCGAGCACCGGAGCGAGTTCGGCCATCCGGGCCTCGTGCCATCGCGCGGACTCGATCATGGCGCGACGATCAGCCAACGGGACATCACCGGCGTCGATGAAAGCGATGCTCGCACCGAACGGGTTGAGCGAACCACGACCGGCCATGAGCCGGTCGTGAGCCGCAGCCTCAAGGATCCCGTCGATGAGTGTCGCGAATGCACCCTCACCGCGCGGCACAATGAGCAGGTCACCGTGCTGGAACCAACCGGGAGCGGTGTTCGGCTGCGTCACCGGCGCGAGGTGGTCGAGGATCATCTCGATGAGGGCCTCCCGCTTGAGTGTCGAGTAACCGTGCAGTCCGAGGCTCTTGGCCTCGCGCTTGAGTTCAGGAACAGTCGTGCGACGCAGGCGATCCAGCACCGAGTAACACCCTGGCCGGCCGAAGCGTGGCCGCACGAGGTCGAAGTAGTCGCGTGCCTCGTTGATCTGGCAGTCGATCCGGTACACCGACTTGAGGGGTCGATCACTGACGACGAGCAGGCCGTCGATGAGGCGGATGTGCTCGTGTTGATGGTGGCTCGAGGTCGGGGCATCGGCACCGTAGAGCTCGCGCAGGAACGGGTCTCGCGCGGTGCGAATGAGCATCTTCGACAGGGCTGCAACACCCCACTCCTCTTCGCCCTTGAAGTCGCATCGGTAGGTCAGTCCGGCGAGCGTTTCACCCTCGCTCGTGACGGCCAGAGACAGGGCTGCGACCCGGTTGAAAAGGTCGCTCTCCAAGGTCGTTTCGAGGGGCGAATCAGGGGTGCTGAGGCGGTCGAAAATCGTCATGCTCACATAGTGCGACGAGAGGCCTGTCCAGGGTGGCTTCGAGGGGCGGATCGACCAAAGTTATCCACAGGCTGGTCGCCGTCGTCGCAGCGACCGGAACGGAGCGAAACCGGGTCGGACACCCGCGAACATCGCTCGAAGCGCGCTGGGAAACGATGCCGCTGCGAGACGGTTTGCTCGCCAAAAGTGCCTCGCGAACCTCCCGGAGCGCGTCCATGTTTTTGTCGTTTTGGCCGATCTGCTATGTCACCATGATACAAAAGTTACAAATTTGTCCACGGGGTGGTACAAGCCAAAATCCGCGGAACGGCGGGCTTATCTCTCTCTCTCTCTCTCTCTTGTACCAAAAACTACTACTACTACTACTACACGAGGCTCAGGGATATGTATGTTCGTACCTGTACGTCATCCCCATACATATAGGGTTCCCGGAGGGTCAGCCGGGTCAGACGGGGGCAAAAATACGAGTTGGTCTGTCTCGCAACGGTTTTCGAGCCAAAAACCTTGTCCACGGGGGTGGACAAGTGGGGACAGATCCGGTCGAGGCCTGCGAAACCCCCGCAATGACGCGGAATCTGCCCGAACACTGCCTCAGCCGCCTCGAGCCGGCCTCCCAGCGAAAGTTATCCACAGGCTGGAGCCGGCCTCAGATTCGTCGTTGTCACAGTCGTCTGCGTGAGAGGCTTCGTCCGTTTCGAGGCCAAGAAGGGGTCTGTACGGCTCTCTGAGACACTTTCACCCCGTCTTGGGGTGTCTAGACCTTCAGCGTCTCTACGAGCCTTACAGGGCCGTTTTACGCGTTCGGCCGTCGAAGGCGGTTCGGCACCCTCGAGGCGGGTCGATTTGGGGTCGAAAACACCCCCTGTACGAGGTCTGTACAGGGGGTGTTTTGACGGCCTCAGCGAGCGCGCTTGACCTGCTCGTTGGCGACTGCCTGACCGAGCTGTGCGAGCTGCTTGTCGGTGAGCTTCGACAGGTCAGAATCGGCCGGCACCGAGGTGGTCTTGCCACCGGCACTCGGGGTCTGTCCTGAGCCGGTCGAGGCACCCGTAGACGTGACGCAGCGAGTCACCTTGAGCTCGGGCGTCAGCAGGCAGGTGTCACCGTTCTCCTTGATGCTCACCCGGTTGGTGATGTCCTGATTCAGACCGATGGTGGCGATCCACTCACCCGTCGAGCGAGGCACGATCTCGAAGATCGTCATGCCCGGCGTGGACCAGGACGCCTCGGGGTAGCGACCCGTGATCTGGGCGGCGACGTTCGTGTTCGCGTTACGAACCGGGTTGAGCTTGTGGATGACGAGCGGGGTGAGCTTGCCGTCGCTCACAGCGTCCGAGCGCAGCGTGCTGACCGCCGCGATCGACGTCTGGTGCGAGTTCGGCACGAGGGGCGTCACGTAGTCATTGCCCGCCTTCGAGTGCAGATTGAAGTCGCCGTTGTTTGAGCGGTTCGGGTCCTTGTCGTCGTGTCCGGTCTTGATCCAGCCGACGCGGTTGAACTGGTAGTCCCAGAAGGATCCTTCGGCGCGCGTGGCCTGACGCTGCTTGGCCGCGAGGGAGATCGGGTAGACCGGGCCGGGGATCTGGCCCGTCTTGAGCGTGCGGTAGATCGCGGTGCGGCCCGTCGTGCCGTTGTAGAGCGCCACGCCGGCCGGCCGCTCGGTGACCGGGAAGAAGCCGACCTTGCGCTTGAGCGGGACGGCGACCATCGGCGTCTTGCCATCGCAGTAGGCGTAGGCGTCACCCTTGTCGATGATCACGCCGCGCTGGTCGCGCGTGATCGAACGCACGAGCGAGTGGCCGAACTTGCCGTCGAGGCTTGCACGGGCCTGAGAGGAGAATGTGCAGTTGGACGTGCTCGGAGTGCCGTCCATGCCGACGTGCTGATTGACGAGCTCGGTGTATCCACCGAGCCAGGTGCGCGAGTTCACGAGCGTGGTGTACCGGTCGGACGAGGGGATGTACTTGACCGAGCCGGTGTCGATGTTGCCGTTGCTGCGCATGGCGTTCGGTGCCAGACGCTGCGCGACCTCATACGGTGCGCGCACCCCGTAGGTCGGGATGTCGGCGTCCGAGGTCGTCACGGCCTTCGTGTCGTAGGAATGTGCCTCGAGGTAGCCGCCGTAGACGCCGACACAGAACCCGGCGACGACGAGTGCGCCTCCGGCAACGGTTGCCAGGATCGAGTCGAGGATCATCAAGCCGATGGCTGCGGCTGCAGCACCGATGCCGACGATGATCAGGGGCAGGGCGTAGGTGTGAGCGAAGATGAGGACGGCGTTCAGCATGCACGCCTCTTGCAGGGCGAGCCACAGCAGTAGTCCCAGGACGAACAGGGTGGCGAGAGCGCCGGCGATCAGTCGCGGCGAGGCGGTGGTTCGGTTCGATGTCTCCATGGTGGCATGGTGCGACGAGGCGCTCCATCTGCCGTACGATGACAGCACCACCACCTCACGAAAGAAGTCCCTCATGAAGTTCACCAAGGTTCGCGCCGGCGTCCTGTCCGCAGCCACCGCTGGTGTTGCCCTGTCTGGCCTCGGCATGGTCGGTGCCTCGAGCGCCAGCGCCGACATCCCCGGCCACATCGTCGCTGAACACTTCCCCGGTTCGTACTGGACCTCGAAGGCGGCCTGTCAGCCGTACGCCGACGCCTACGTCAAGAAGGTGAAGGCCGCAGGGGGCATCGCCATGGACGACACGGATCTCGACCAGGCCGTGCAATGCAAGATCTTCGACAAGGGCTGGTCCTACATCGTCAAGTACGAAAGTTGGGAAAACCCGACCACATCCATGCTGATCCCTGGCGACTTCTACAACATGGAACCCATGCCTGGCGATCACAAGTCCCCCAAGGTCAACGCTGCCGGATTGAAGATGCAGTCCTGGGCGCAGAGCGCGCGAGTGACGGAGTGGTATCACAGTAGCCCCGAGTTCTCCTCGAAGACAGCGTGCGCTGCGTCGCTCACCCCCGCTCAGGCCAAGCTGAATGCGGCGATCAAGGCCGGCAAGGCCGTTCAGTTGTATCTGCTCGGCGGGACATCGAACTGCACCAACTACTACAACCCGAAGGCGTGGCAGTTCGACACCATGACGTACAACGCCGGAGCAAAGGCGAACCTGTTCGCTGGTGACACCTGGCAGACGTTGGATGCGGCCGACCGCCTCATCAGCACCGGCACCGCCAAGACGGCCGGCACCAACTGATCTGAGCCCATCATCGACGAAGCGCCCCCAGCGAACTGCTCGGGGCGCTTCGTCGGTCTCATGGCCGGGTTGCCGGTTCGCGCGTTTGTGGATCGAAGTCGAGCGCCGGCGTCCGCCAGGCACGAATGGCGATCCAGACCAGCGTCAAGACGATCAGAGCGGAGATGTTGTCCACCCGCGGCTCAGCATCAGCCAGCCACGTGCCCGCGAGCACGAGGCATGGCACAAGCATGGCTCCCGCAGCCAATGCGCTCGTGTTCCACCGCCGGCGCCAGCACACGAGAAGCAGGATCACGTCGGCGCCCAGCAGCCACGGCGCTGAGATGAATCGCTCGAGCGGATACAGCGCATCGTGATGGGCGGCGTACGTGCCGGCGTGATCCGCGATGTACGTCGAGGCGAAACCGGAGATCACGAGAAGCGGTGACAACGCCAAGAGCAGCCCAGCGGCCTTGTAGCGCTTGCGTGCCATGAGAGCGACCCCGAGGCCGGCGATGAAGAAGCCCTCGAGTGGGCCGGCCTGCGTCAAGGCGATGACAAGGAACGGCAGGATCCATCCCACGACGACTGCGGCCATCCATGCTGTGATCGCGGCGACGCCGGCCGCACCGATGAGTACGGCACTGAGCGGGTCTGTCGTGCTGGCCGCAGTGAACTGACCGTGATCGTCGATCCAGTACCGCAGCCCCGTTCGCGGCGAGACCCACAGTTTCGCCATCAGACGCGCTCGACGCGATCCGGTCGTTGCACCGAGTCGGATTTGAGTAACGACTCCACGCGCTCGGTGAGGGCGCGGTCCATGAGGTGCGGATGCGCCTCGTAGAAGCGCACCTGCGTGACATCGAGATCCAGTTCGGTGGCGAGGGTGTGGTCGTTCATGGCATGCATCTTGCGCAGCCGGGTGATCGGAGAGTTCGGGCTCATGCCTCCATGGTGCGACATGCGCGACAACACGATCCTCGAAGCCGTCCAGATGCACGAGGCCCCAGTATCCGAACAGATACCGGGGCCAAGGCGGGTGCGATCACCGAGGTGCACGGTCTCGGATCACGCGAGCGGGTGTACACCCGCTAGTGGGGGAACCGGCGGTTTCCACCGCAGCTCCGCGTGCTCAGCCAACGTAGCACATCACACCGATCAGCAGTGAGACTTGGGGTAGCACGTCAACTGCTGATCGGTGCCCCAGATCTTGTGCGTGGCTGCGTAGGTGATGCGGCCATAGCCGTAGTCCGTGTGCTTGGCCCACGGGAAGGGTGCCGAGTACCACGTACCGGTCACGTGACACGATCCGCGCTCGCTGATCAGGTTGTCGCCCGATCCGTTTGCGTGGATGCGGTTGATGACCCCGTTGCGGGTCGAGTTGCACTCGGCCATCGAGCGATAGGTGGCCGACTGGTGCGTGTAGACGTTGATGTAGACCTTGGCCGGGGCGGCCGATGCGATCGGGGCGCCTGCGGTCGCGAGGCCGGCACCGAGTCCGGCGAGCGACGAGGCTGACAGGGCGAGTGCAGCGAGCTTGGTCTTCATGCTTCTCCTTGACGAAGGCGGGTGAGGCTTGAGTGTGATGCGAGACACGTCGTTGTGTCGAACCTACTGTGCCATAGTGCGACGCAGAACAGGATTCGAGATGCGCCGTACGATGCAGGTCATGACACCGGCAACATATGGCGCCTTGACGGAGCGATCGGCAATCCGATTCCGGGCGTGCATCCCGCACGGGAGGATTGATCGCTGAACTGAATCAGCGACGTTCCCAGGTGGCACCCAGCCCGGTGGTGACGAACTCGCCCCGGTTGGATCGGTCCACCGGGTGAGGTGTGACGCCTGTGGCCGGCTCGCTGTGCGCGATCAGCCACTGCGGGTCGAAGCGCACGACGAAGGATCGGCCTCGAGTGCGTTCGTCTTCGAACGCCCGATAGCCATCGGACAGAACCTGCCGGATGAGATCACGTCCGAGATCGTCACATTCCGTCTCGAAGGAGACGTAAGCCCAGTGCGGATCACCGTCGTCGGTGGCAGGGTCGCCCTGACAACTGAAACGGGTCGTCGTCCGCTCGGCGTTCAGCGTGGCGATGAGGCCACTGATCCCCTCATCGCAGATGATGCCACTGTCGAGTTCCACCTCGTCGTGCAGGGTGTTGGTTCCTACGATGACGTGGTTGTGCCTCGGCTCACTGAACAGCATGATGCCGCGCTCGTCACGCCAGCGGTCAAACGGCATGCCGAGCGCTTCGGGTGGCACCGTGACTTTGCCACCGTCGCAGAACTCGTCAGGAACGTAACGCAGCACAAGACCCTCGGCGGTAGCCTCCCAGGTGATTGTGGCCTGCAGGGACGCTCGGACGAAGATCGACCCGGTGAACACCTCGATGGCGATCGGCCCGAGAGCGAGCGTCGCGCGCACCTCGGGCGAACCTTGCCGCAGGACGACCGGAGAACCGGGAGGCGAAGCAAAGACGGGAGACATGAGAGGCGTCCCGATCAGACCTCGTTGGCCGGCACGACGGTGACCTCGACCTGAACAGCAGCGAAGCGTCCCGAATCCCGTAGGTGACCGACGAGGATGGCACGCTCCGGCCCATCGCCGCGCGGCGAGACGAATCCTTCGGCGGCTTCGAAGACGAGGCTTCCCTCGCGCATCGACCAGGCGCCGCCACGTGAGCGAGCGACGCCTTCAGCATCGGTCATGGTCAACATGGCGTCACGGTAGATGCCATTCAGGTCGAACGCCGCCGGCAAGCCGTCAGCCACGATGGTTGCGACGAGACGCTGCTCGGGCTTGGCGATGAGGGTGACCACCTGGCGCAGCGCGACCGGCTTGCCGTTCTTCGTCGAGTTGGCGCAGATCTGTGCGATGGCGTAGGTGCTCGGGTCGGTCTTGTGCACCACGATCGACTGACCTTCCACGGTGAAGGTCGCGTTGTACGAGTCGCAGTTCGACTCGTCGAGCAGGATGGTGGCGTGCGGATCGACGTGATCCGACAGGTCGATCACGGTCTTGTTGATGCCATCAGGGCCGACGACGAGGGCTCCACGGGGTTCGATGTTGTCCATGCGCCTACGGTGCGACGAAACGCCGCGCACGATTCGTCGTACGCGGCGTTTCGGTTCGATCAGAACGGTGGCTCGTCGAGGTAGACACCCTCGTTCTGCTTGGACAGTCGTTCGAGGTACTCACGGTACAGGGCCGGCTGCTCGATCACCACCGGTTCGCTGATCGACTGCGGTGCTCGAGGATCGTCGTACAACTCGTCAGCACTCGGCAGCGAGTCGCCGTAGTCGTCCTCGGCCTCCCAGCGGGCTTCACGAGCGGCTTCGGCCAGTTCCTGCATCGTCTCGTTCGTCATGCTCACATAGTGCGACGACCGTTCTCGAGTTGACGGGCTGAATCAGTAGCCGAAGTCGAACTTGTCGCCATCCATGAGTGAGCCGCGCGCCGAGGTGTAGCGGATCGCGCCATACGTCCACGAGTTGCCCGACTTGTGGCACGTCGAGTCGATCGAAACGTACTGAGCACCACGCGCCTTGAGTGTTGCGGGGTTGTGGCTGCGATACCAGTTGCACTGCCCGGCGCTCGTGTAGTTCGCCGAGCGATGGACGTAGGGCTGCGGGGTGTAGGCGCTCGCGGCGGGAGCAAGAGCCGAGGCCCCGGCGCCGACGAGAGAAGCTCCGGCAAGGCTGAGGGCTGCGATCTTGGTTTTCACGCACCCCAGCCTAGCCTTTCGGTTCAAGATCAGTCGTCGTCATCCTTGGCAGCCCAGCGAGCCGGGACGCACGATCCGTTGTCCTTGCACAGCAGCGACTTGTGGCCCGAGACCTTGGGGTGGAAGCCCAGGTGGTTGACCGCCGTCGTCCAGTCGGTGGCGATGGCACGCTGTGCATCGGCCAGTGTCACGACCTTGTTGCACACGATTGAGTGCAGGGCGTTCTCGACGGCATCCTTGGGTGCAGGTTGCGAGCGCCGGCACGAGAGCGATCAAGGCGATCAGGGTGGAAGCCTTCATCATGGTGGCATGGTGCGACGAAGCGCGTCACCTCGCAAGGCAGCGCAATTCGATCGACGCTCGCTGCAAGAGTGCGAGAAGGTGAAGCCACAGCACGAGTTCGTACAGCACCAAGCCGAAGGTGAGTGCGCCGGCCGGTGCGAACATCAGACCGATGAAAGCCGAAGCGACGCAAGCCATCGCGACCGTCGCCGCCCACATCGACACATGAGCAATCGCGTCGATGACGGTGAGGGCGTCACCATCGGTGGCGTACCTTGAATCAGCACGCGCCGAAATGGATCGCTGCATGGCCCATACTGCGGCGCACAAAGATCCACCGAACAGGGTGATCGACGGCGTGAGGAAGTCGTGTGCCTTGTGATGGGCATTGGGTAGCACAAGAGCGAGCGTGCTCGCCAGGATCGGAACGATGAGCCAGAACACCCGCCCCCACCGGATCGTGGTCTCGGCGTACGCGTGCGACTGGCGCGTGAAGTAGCACGAGGCCGGCGAGATTCTCATGCCCCGATTCTGCCGTACACGAGGTACTCCATCGGCCCGTCGCTGCGGATCTCACCGCGCACCCGGTAGGAGCCGAACTCGACGTGCCGGAAGGTGATGGCATTGGGGTGCTGCGTCGGCTCGACCCATACCGTCACTTCGGTGTGGGTCGCGAGTTTGTCAGGGTGCTGGAGAAAGTTGCGAACCCATCGCTCGGCTTCGGCCTGCGAACCGAACGGGCCGGATCGACGCGAGCCGACCGATGCGCGCCACTTCGGCGGCGCAGGGATGATCGGACGATCCGGCGCGAGGGTGGCATCGACGCCACGGATCGTCATGACGACCAACCGCTCACTCTCGGCCAGGTGTTCATCGTGCTGCTCGAGCATCGCCACGGCGGCCACGTTGCGTGTCGTGATGACGCCGCTGCTGAATGCCCGCACGTCCTTCGGTGCGATGACGAGTTCGACCGGCCGGCTGATGACCTGGGCACCGATCGGCGTGTAGCACACCTGGCCGGGCAGCAGATCGTTGGCGATGCGTCGTCCCGCTTCGGCCATCGCCTTGTCCAGCGAGCCGCTGGTGTCGATTCGACGCTCGAGCGCCTCGGGGTAATCCTCGAGGCGGGTCGTCGTCAGCATGATGGATTCCACGTGCTCATGGTGCGACATGACGTCGTCGCACTGTGCCAGCATGACCAAGACGCCAGCACCCCAGACCATCACCGCACAGGCCGAGATCTCGTTCTACGACGAGATCGACGACCGTAACGAGTTCGCCCTCATCATGCGTGGCCC
>JARPRK010112107.1:0-15450 GCA_031763565.1 Amazona festiva | reverse complement strand
CAGGGATATGTATGTTCGTACCTGTACGTCACCCCCATACATATAGGGTTCCCGGAGGGTCAGACGGGTCAGACGGGTGCAAAAATACGAATTGGTCTGTCTTGCAACGGTTTTCGAGCCAAAAACCTTGTCCACGTGGTGGTACAAGTGGGGACAGATCCGGTCGAGCGCCTGCGTGGCACTCACCGACGCCTCGTGAGATGCCGTTCGGACCGTTCGAGCCAAACAACCCGCTGAAGGGGTCTATACGGCTCTGTGTCGCACTGTGACCCCGAATGGGTCTCCCAGGGCCTGCCCGTGCCGCAGAGCGCCTCAGAGACGATTTGGCGCATCGTGTGGATCGTGAACACACTCGTCATCGGAGACGGCCTCGAGATGCTTGATCGGCTCGACGCCGGCAGCGTCGAGTGCCTGTACGCCGACCCTCCGTTCGGCACCGGGCGCAACTTCACGAGCTACCAGGACATCTGCGCGAGTGACTTCACCGACCTCGTCGCGACCCTCCTGACACGTGCCCAGCACGCCCTGGGCGATGGCCGGCCGTTGTGGCTGCATCTCAGTTCGGAAGCCAGCGAACGTGCCCGGCCGATCCTGGCTGCACACGACGGACTGATCCTCAACGCCGTCGTGCAGTGGGAACGCACCTACGCACCTCGCTCGGCCGCGAGCGGCATCAGCGACGTGCTCGACACGATCTTCGTCATCTCGTTCGGCGCACCGTTCGTCGCGCGCCGGCTGCCGTTCGATGACGACTCGCGCGCCCAGCACTTCTCCTGGGATGGCGACGAGCGTCAGTGGATCTCCGGAGACCTGTCTGGCCCACGAGCCGACGAGGCTGCACACCTCGTGTACGGCGTGACCAACCCGTTCACCTCGAAGGTCTACTACCCCCGCGTCGGGCGGCACTGGACGATGAGCGCCACGGACATGCTCGAGCATGTCCGTGCCTGGGCACCGTCGGCCACCTTGGCGGATCTCGAGGATGCCGAACAGCGTCGAATCATCGTGGGACGTGACGATGTCCCGGCGGTTTCAGGCATCGTCCTACGCGATCCAGAGGCCGACGCCCTGCACGCGCAGGAGCGATTGGCGGCCGGGAACTGGCCCGAGGTGATCTTCGGACGCACCGGTCGCGGCAGCCCGCGACGCAAGCGATACCAGGGCGACGACGGGCGCGTTGTCACGACGTTGTGGCGTCATCGCGACGTGGGTTCGATCCAGTCGGCCAAGACCGCCCTGACCGATCTGCTCGACGGCGCGGCGGCGTTCTCCACCCCCAAGCCCGAACCGCTGCTGCGGCGCATCATCGAGATGTCCAGTGATGTAGGCGATCTCGTCGTCGATCCGTTCGCTGGTTCTGGCACGAGTGCCGTGGTTGCCCACAAGCTCGGCCGGCGGTGGATGAGCGCCGAGATCGACCCGGTCAGTGCTCAGCGCTACGTCATCCCACGACTCGACAAGGTGATCTCCGGCCTCGACCCGCTGATCGACCGCCGGTTGCGTCACCCGCTGCCGTTCAAGGTCAAGCGGTCCGAAGCCTTGCGTGCTGCCGAGGTGGTGGCGAGTTTCGAGTCACAGGGGCGGTTCGACCTCGATGCCGCAACCTTGCGCATCCTGCGTCGCGCCCTGCGCGAGGCGTGCGAGCAGGACGAGATCGTCGTGTTCGCCGGCGGCGGCTCGTATGAGGTCGCCGTATAGGTATGCGCTTCGACAGCGCGCGTCGCACTATCTGAGGATGCCTCGCCTCATGGCCTTCGGCCTGCCCGACAACGTGACGCACCGCCCACTCATCACGAGCCGAGACGGGGTGCTCTACGACGAGCAGGGGCGCATCCTGCAGCCCAGCCACCTGACGAAACTCACCACCCGCGGTGGCCTGGTCGTGCCCTACGAAGCAACCCACGCTCACCTGCGCGCGTTCGGCTCCCCGCTGAGTCGGCGTCGTCTCGCCGTCGCCGCCACGCTCGCCTACAACCCGCTGGTCACCGTCATCGAGACGCAGTGGCGGCGCATCATGGGCAATGATCTCGTTCCGCCATCCGGTGCCTTGACGCATCTCGTGACGCATGAGGGGCCGGACAACGCGGCCCGAGCGATGCAGCACGACCTCATGTTGCGCATCCGACAGAGCGCGAGCGCCATTGTCGCGGCGTGTGAGCGCGAGCTCGATGCGGTCTCGGCGGCTCGGCTGTTTCGTCTGAGTACCGAAATCGCTCGGTGGTGGACGGCGATCGAGCAAGTCGATCTGCTGGGCCGTGAGCTTCACGTCGCCTCCGGTGGTGTCGTGCAGGCTCGCATCACGAACTCGTACGGCAAGGAGTGGATCATGGCCTTGAGTCAGCCCAGCAAGTTGCGCCCTGGCCCGGTGCTGCTCAGCACCACCCGTGGCGAACTGGCGTGCTTGCGTCTCGATGACTTGTCGGCGTCAGGCGGCGTGCTCACCGGGTCATTCGTCGCCACCGGATCTGCGGCCATCGCCACCAAGGCCGTCGCCACCCGCTTGCTCGAGCGCATTGCTCACGATGATGAGGTGGTCTACCTCAGCGACAACTCGTACGCCACAAGCGCCAACCTCGATCAGGTACAGAAATGGTCGCCGCCACTGCACCTGTCCCCGCTGACCGAACTGACGCCTCGAGGGGTCGCGTCGTGAGCGCCACTGTGACGCCGGCCGAACGCATCGTGTCCAACGTGGCCTCGGGGCACCCGATCACCGTCGTTAAGGCTCCACCCGGCGGCGGCAAGACGACGCTGCTGTCTGCGGTGTGTGCTCGCCTGGCGCGCGTGTACGGACTCGACCTTGTCGTGGCGACGCCGACTCGAGCACAGGCCATCAACGTCGCGCTCAAGTTGCTCGACGTTCTGCCACCCGGGCACGTCAATCTCAAGCTCTCTGGACAGGTCAACATCGATCTCGACACTCGATGGATCGTGCCGATCATCGAACTCGGTGTCGGCACCGTGGAGATTCGTACCCTCGACAGCCTGCGGATGAGCAACGACGAGCCGACGCGACGGATCCTCATCGTCGATGAAGCGTTTCAGGCGTCGTTCGCTCTGGGCGCGTCGGCGGCTCGCCACTTCGAGCAGATTGTGGCGGTGGGCGACCCCGGACAGATCGGCCCGGTCATCACGGTGGACACGAGCGCGTGGTCTGACGTGCAGGCTCCACCGCATCGTCCGTTCGCTGCGGTGCTGTCCACCTA
The DNA here is from genome assembly GCA_031763565.1 of Amazona festiva. Lineage (NCBI taxonomy): Eukaryota > Metazoa > Chordata > Aves > Psittaciformes > Psittacidae > Amazona > Amazona festiva. The sequence goes on along the minus strand of JARPRK010112107.1, from coordinate 12,244 downwards.
CCCGATCACCGATGTCATCCATCTCGACGCCACCTATCGCCTCGGGCCGGACACGGCGAAGATCGTGCGTCACTTCTACGACTTCGACTTCCACTCAGCGCGCGCACCGATGCACGCGAGCCTGAACGGTCAGGTGTTGGATGAGGTTGGTGCCATCAGTTCCCACGACCCGATCCACACGGCCGTTGCTCGCGCCGTGGAACTCACGCACGCACATCGCCATGACGCCAGCGGCGAGCATGTGATCGGCACGGATGTCGCGGTGTTGTCGGCGCTACGCGCTCAGGCGGCGATGGCGGGGGCCTTGTTGAGTCAACATGGCCTGAAAGATGTCCGTAGTGGGACCGCTGATCAGTTGCAGGGTGGGCAGTGGAGCGCTGTTGTCGTGATTGACCCGATCACTGAGGGCGAGATCAGCGATCACCACCTGAGCCTGGGACGGTTGTGCGTCATGCTCAGTCGCCACACCTGCCACCTGTCGTTCGTCACGACGCCCTCGTGGCAACAGAAACTCGATCTGCTGCCGGCGACCGAAAAACACTTGGAGATTCGCCGCGCCATTCTGAGTGCATGAGCATCGCATCGAACCCAGCAAACCGGCCTCGTGAGCCGAAGGGCATCTCCACCGGCGGCCAGTGGGTCGCTGAGTCTCGTGACGAGAAGCCCGTCAACCTCTCACTGGCGACCACCAACAACCCGGCCTGGAAGACCCGTCTCGATGACCTCGAGGCAGAAGGCTACGTCGAGCCGCGCGCTGCCCGTAGCGCCATGGACACGACGAAGGCCGACAAGAAGCGCTTCTGGCGCCAGGCCGACGCCACGGCCGAGTACGGCCACGAAAAGGGTGAGTATGCCCGGATGAGCAGCAACGACGGTACGCTCGCGCGCTACGAAGGCAACGAGGTGTCCTTGCGGATGCCGAACCGCACCGCCATGAAGAAGTTTGCCGACTCCGCCGGCGGCAAGACGTTCGACGTTCCGGTCGTGGCCGACATCGACGGTGGTTCGGTGACCGGCTGGGTTCGCTGCACCCCGTCGGGTGACGGCACCTGGGAGACCTCATCACTCGGCTTCGACTCGAGTCAGGGCGGGCGTGTGGCTGAAGGTGTCCACGCCGTCCTCGAGGCGCGTCGTCCGCGTGCGGCGCTCAAGGATGTCGCAGACCTGACGCAGCGCCGCGCCGAGCGTCGTGCATCGCGCAACGGCGTGCGCCTGTCCACGATCGACTCCACGGCAATGGACTCGGTGGGCTACGACGAGTCCACCGGCACGATGTACGTCAAGTTCCCCGACTACTACCGCAAGCGCGACGAGACCTGGGTTCCTGGCTCGGTGCACGGCTATGCCGTGCCGGTGGAGACCTTCGCCAAGGTGGTGTCCTCGAGTTCGCCGGGCAAGACTTTCAGCCAGGAGGTTCGCAACTCGGCCGAGGGTGTGGAGATCACCCGTTGCACGAACTGCAAGCGCTACCACGGCGCCGAGCAGCCGCACACCTGCCCCGGTTCGGCCGGTCAGTCGAACCGCTCGAAGCGCATCGACCACTCCGGTCAGCGTCAGGGTGTCGCCAGCGCCCTGCGTAACCGCTGGGGTCGCTGAGCCCCCAACAGCATGAATCGGCCCTGCGGATCACACCGCAGGGCCGATTCATGTCGCACCATGAGCGTGTGAACTCTGATCTGTCTTTCGTCGCTCTCGACTTCGAACTCGCCAACGAGTCGCATGCGAGCATCTGCTCGTTCGGTGTCGCGCGCGTTCGTCACGGGATCCTCGAACAACCGCGGCACTTCTTCGTGCGTCCTGAGCCGGCCTACGACTACAGCCGGCCGATCAACGCGCGCATCCACGGGCTGCATCCGAGCCAATGGCGCGACGCTCCGACGTTCGCGCAGTTGTCGGCCAGCATCCTTCGCAACATCGGTGATGACTTCATCGTGGGGCACGGTGTCAAGGCCGACCTGTCGATGTTCACGCAGACCCTGTGCTACGCCGGCCTCGGCCCGATGCCGCCGCTACGCTTCCTCGATACACAGCCATTGGCGCGCGCGGTGTGTCCGGGGCTCGAGCGATACACTCTCGCCCACTGCGCCCGTGCCATGCTCGGTGTCGATCACAGCGACCATCACCGCGCTGACGCTGATGCCTACGTCAGCGCCCAACTCGTGCTCGCGGCCGCCGAGCAAGGTCACGACGTGACCCGCTTCATCGAATCGCGGCCATCCATCTATCGCCTTCCCAAGGCTCCGAAAGGAACGCGCCATGCACCCTGAGATGCTCACATCGTCCACCTTTGAGACCTTCGCTTCGCAATGCACCGACCCGCAACGCGACTTCCCTATCGTCCTCGTATCCGCCTATCCCGCCGATGACGGCTCGCTCACCACCCGGTTCTCGCCCCCGCGCGTGCGCGAAACGCTCGATGACGATGCGGTGATCTACGTGGCCACCCCCGAGGTGGTCGAGCGGTTGCGTCGCTTCGAAGGTGGACGCTTCGACGCCTACGGTGGTGCGTTACGCATCATCGGCACCGGCGGGTTCTCCGATGACCTCATGTTGGGGCGCACGCCCGAGGATGTCGAGAGCGCCTTCCGTTACCTGGATCAGCGATACCAACGTAGTGCTGCAGCACTACGAAGCCGTCGTCAGCCAGAGCCGGCGTCACAGGCCCCTGCACTCTCGGTGACGCCGGCCGAGGTATTCCCTCCGCGCTTCAAGACAGTGTCGGTCAAGGCCGAATCGCCGAAGTTGCTTCCGCTCGAACCCCAGCGCACATCCGCGTCATCCGCACCGACCACAGCTCCCAAGCCAACGCCGCCGCTGACGAAGCCCGTCTCGAACATGTCGATGCGAGCTCCCTCATCGGTGATGGTGTGGTCCTCAGATGAACATGGCTCATCAGACGTGTGCGTGGCGTGTCACTGCACCACGTGCCGCGATGCCGAAGCGGCATCCGCGCAGCGACTGTCCACACTCGAACGCCAAGTGGCCGGATTGGAGCGCCGTCTTGCCAGCGTACTGAGCGCAGTCAAACGGGAGGACGAGCCGGGCGTCGAGCACGATGCCGGAGTGACACCGGCTCAGGTGTACAGCGACCCGGCGCAGCAGTTGCGTTACGAGATCGAGCAGACCTGGCTCACTCGCTACGATGAGACGCAGCGCGCGCAGTGGCCGATCAAGCCGTTCACCTTCGGATCGAAGTTCGTCGCCACGGCGACCGATCGCACATTCACCGTGGCGACACACGCTCAAGTGTTGGCCGCCTGTGTCGATGTGGTGACCGGACTGGCCTACACCTCGCCGTCGCGCAAGACGCACCCGGCCAAGTCGGCCGGCCAGGACGCGGTGACGCGTAGCGACGGCGCTGTGGCCTACCGCGCCACGGTGAACGTCGGTGCCGGCGCCGCGCGAATCATGTGGTGGCACCTGACCGATGGCAGCGTCGAACTGATGAAGGTCGCCCACCACGACGACTACGCACTCATCGACTGAGCGCAACGACGAAGGGCCGGTCATCACGGCCGGCCCTTCGTCGTACCTGACTGAGGCGTTCAGCCGATGCGGTAGGAGATGATGCCCAGCTCGTTGAGCGAGGTGAGGAAGTTCGTCTCCGAGCTCGGGTCGAGCACGCGCACGTTCTCACCGACCGGCTGATCGATCATCGAGCCGTCGTTCGCGAGGTAGGAGCCGGTCGAGATGTAGAGCGGCACGACGCCTTCGTACACGAGAGCCCCGTTCGGTCCAGTCAGCGGCAGTTCCTTGTCGGACAGCAGCATCGTCACGAGATCTTCGTCGGCCACGTCGAGATCGCCACGCTCGATCCCGATGCGAACAGCCTCACGCTGGAGGTTCATCGCCTGCGTCTCGCTGAACGAGAGCAGCTCGTTGAGAGCATCCACGTCGTTCAGCTCACCGTGGTAGTCGGCATCCAGCACATGGATGAGTTCGCCGGCGGTGTCGGACACGTACATCGTGTCGTTGAACACCATCAGGTGCGGCCAGCGCCCACCGTCGGCGTGCTCGGGGATCTCTTCGTCGATGGTCAAGGAGTGGATCATGGGGAGGGCTTCCTTTTCAGCACGTTGTCGATAGCACCGTAGAGGTCATTCAGCGACCCCCGGTTCTTGAACTGGTGGTCGATAAGGTGGCTCGAGATGTTGTTCCACTCGTAGCCTGGCACCGAAATCTCAACCATGCGACCTCCATGAGCCCGGATGACGGCAGCTTGGGCGTCGTGACGCACATGCGTCACGACAAGGCCCTGAACACGAGCGTCGATGGCCTGGTGGAGGCCACCGAGCAAGGCGTGTGGGCCAATGATGGTTCGCAACCCCTCGCCCAACCCGCTCAGCAGGCGTTCGACTTCGGGACCGAACTGCTCACTGTTTTCGAGCCAATCCCAGCCGTGACGTTCGACAAGGGTGTCGAGGCGTTCGGTGTTCGACCCGATCATCGGATCGGATGCTCGAGCGATCGCCCGTAACGGCGTGTCGACGGCGTACTCGGTGAAGCCGTGCTGACGACACAGATAGAGCGCAGCGACAGATGCATCGCTGCGCTGGTGGCCCGTCAGGCCGATCAGTGGCGGGTTTGGGGTGTTCATGTTGACCTGATAGTGCGACGAGACGATCCGATCATCACGATCACCGCGCGCACGAGCAGCAATACGACGCTCGCGCCGGCCGCCACGCCCAAACTGATGGGCAAGCTGTAGCCCGCCGCCGACAGATACGTTCCGGCTGCCATGGCGAGCGCCAGGCAGGCGAAGACACCATCGAAACTCACGCATTCGGTGGCGAGGAAGGCGAGGACAACCCCGCACAGAAGGATCCACATACCGTCAATGGTGCGACACCTCAGACACGCCAGCGCCGCGGATCATCGCCATCGAGCGCGTCGTAACTGCGACGCCGGCCTCGCCACCCACCGGACAGGGCGGCGATCGCCATCGAGCACAGGATCGCCACGGTTCCGACGACGAGGAACACATCGGCAGCCCGATGGACGTTGATGTCGCCGTAGGTCTCCGGCAGGAAGGAGAAGCGCAGCAGTCCTCCGGTGAGCAACAAGACGATGCCCAGGCGCATAAGGTTCCTCTCACGGGGCGTCGCACCATGACAAGCAGTGCAACACCGCATCTTACGCGCCCGTTCAACCGAGGAGACTGCCCTGACGTGAGCATCACGATCATGCACATGAGTGACGAGCACGTCACGACGAGCCTCTATGGCACACGCAATCCGGCGACGGGTTTCAACACGGCGTACGAGTCGAACCTGGAGGCGCTGCGCTCTGCCGTCGAGACGGCCCTGGAACGCAGGGTCGATGTCGTCGTGTCGTCAGGTGACATGTTCGCTGACGCCAAGCCGAGCACCGAAGCCCTGCTCAAGGTGGCTGAGACGCTGCGGCCCCTGGTCGCTGCCGGCATCCCTTTGGTGCTCATGGATGGCAACCACGCCTACATCGGACTTGAATCCGCCGCCCGGACGACGACTCGCATCATCGGTGAGTTGCTGCGTCACGATGGGCCGGTCGAGATCGTCTCGCGCACCCCGCGTCTGACTCGCACGGCCAGTGGTATCCAGATCGCCTCCATGCCGTGGCTGAACAAGCCGCGCATCCTGGCGACGCTCGGCCAGCGACCGACGGACGCCGCGCACGGTGATCGTCTCGTGGCGGCCTACGGTCTGTCGGTCATCGACCAACTCATGCAGGCCGCCGATTCGAGCGCCCCGCTGATCTTCAGCACGCACGCCACCGTGGCCGGCCCGCCCAGCATGCGTTCGGCGTCCGAGCGTGAGATGCCGACCCACTTGTTCAGCGAGCCAATCCTGCCGCTGTCCACTCTGGACGCGACGCCGGCCGCCTACGTCGCGCTCGGACACATTCACGCGCCCCAACAGTTGTCACCCAAGTGCCACTATGCCGGTTCGACCAATCGGCTGACGTTCGCGGACGCCGACGACGTCAAGGGCGTCAACATCGTGACGATCAGCGACGACAACCGCCTCGAGTCGGTCGAACGAGTGCCGACGCGCGCACGAATCATGCAGCGCCTGACCCTCGAGGACGACCTCGAGTACGTGACGCCCGGCGCCATCGTCGAACTCACCCTGCCCGAAGGAATGAGTGAACCGCCGCCCGAGGCGGTCAAGACGCTCACCGAGCACCAGGCGATCATCGCCAAGACGCCGCTGACCACGCCATGTGCCGCCGAACCCGCCACGATCACTCTGCCCGAAACGGTGACGAGTGAGAGCGCCTTGCGGACCTGGCTGGACACCAATCACCCCGAAGCCGACGCTGATCGCGTCGTTGACTACGCTACGAAGTTGGGATCGCTGTGAAGGTCTGCTCCATCGAACTCGAAGGCTTCCGTTCGTTTGTCGAGCGCGAGCGCATCGACCTCGAAGGCGTCCATCTGGCTGCCGTCGTCGGTCCCAACCACGTCGGCAAGTCCACACTCATCCACGACGCTCTGGCGTTCGCGCTGTATGGCGAATCACGAACCGAGATCTCGGACGTGCGCTCATGGGGTGGACGAGGCAGCGCCGAGGTGACGTGCGAGTTCGAGATCGCCGGCACCCGCTATCGCATCAAGCGCACGCGCTCGGCCACCGGCGGTGAGGCAGTGCTGAGCGTCTTCGACGGCGCGACCTGGGCGGTTCGCAGTCACGACAAGCACGGTGACGCCGACGCACAGATCCAAGAACTGCTCGGAATGACGTACAAGACGGCGATCCTGACCTGGATGATCCCGCAGAACGACGTGGGGCGCTTCTGCGACATGCAGCCGGCGCAGCGGCGCCGTGAACTCATGCGTGCGTTCGGGTTGGATCGCTTCACCCCGCTCGAAGTGAAGGCGAAGACTCGAGCGGGCGAAGTCGAGAAGGATCTCATCGCTGCGCGAGCACGAGCCGAGCAGATCCAGCACAGCATCGACATGTTCAGTGCTCCTGGCGCGATCACGGTGAGCGATGACGACCTTCACGCGTCCATCGAGTCGCTGCAGCGCGAGTACGAGAGCCTCGCGGCCAGTGGCGAAGGCGACGCTGCGAAGGCTCTGGTCGAAGCCAACGATGCGCTCGCCGCCTTCGAGCGCGAACACGCCCAGGCGCACCAGCACTACGTCAGTCTGCGGAGCGAGGCTCAGTCGAGCCTGGATGCCGCACTGGCTCGTCAGCAGACCCTCAGCCATGAGTTGGCTACGGTACAGGCTCAGATCGACGCCGCCCGCGCGGTGGCCGAAGTCAACCACGACGAGCAGATCGCTACCCTGACGGCGCGCATCGCCACCGGGCGCGAGCGGGCCGATGCGGTGAGCGAGTCGATCACTGAGCACACGAGTGCGCTCGCGTCGATCGACGACCGGTTGCGCGAGATCGCGGAGCAGATCGACATCTTGCAGCGAGGCGATTCCGGGCAGTGCTACGCCTGTGGTCAGCACCTGAGTGCCGCCGACGCGCAGTTGTTGATCGACGCTCGTCTGGCCAGTAGTGCTGAACTGTCATCGAAGCGCGCCGACACCGAGCAGATGCGCGACGCTGCGGTGGCATCGGCTGCGGCGATCACGAAGCGTCTGCGTGACCTCGAAACCGAACTGGCGCGCACGCACGACGAGGCGACAGCGGCTGCCGTGCGGCGCAGCACCCTGGAGGCTCTCGTCGCTCGCGTTCCGGTGCTCGATGAAGAACTGACCGCGGCTCGCGCGAACGTCACGACGACGAGTGCCCGGATCGAAGCGATGCGCGAGCCGGTGCGTGACGAAGCGCGTCACGCCGTTCTCGTGGCTGCGGTGTCCCAGGCTCAAGAGTTGACGAGCGGAACATCGTCTCGCACGCTCAGCGTCGTGTCGGCCGAGCTCGATGATCTCAAGGCGGAGCGTTCTCGTCGGCGCGATAACGCCGAAAAGGTGGCGTCATTGCGTGGTGACCTGTCGCTCGTGACCAGCGAGGTCGATTCGCTGGCCGAGGCGTTCGAGTCCTACTCGCTCCTTCGTGATGCCTTCCGTGAGTCCGGCATCCCCAGCATGATTCTCGCCGGCGTCGTCGCGGAGCTCAACGAGCACGCTCGCGCCATCATGACGCAGATCAGCAGCGACGGCATGGGTGTCGAGGTGACGACCGGAACCGAGTCCGCGAAGGCGTCACTGGACAAGGTGATGGTCTACGCCTTGACGCCGCACGGCCGGCGCGACTACCGCGCTCTGTCCGGTAGCGAGCGTTTCCGGGTGGCTCTGGCCTTGCGAATCGGCCTGCTCAAGTGCCTGGCGGCGCGTAACGGCTTCGCCTACTCACGTACCATCACGCTCGATGAAGGATGGGGCGCACTCGACGCAGTGACCAAGCGGGATGTCATTGCCTGCCTGGGAGCGCTGAGCTCCGAGTTCGACATCTACACCGTCAGCCACATCGACGACGTGCGTGAAGCATTCTCGACCGTCATCGATGTCGATGTGGTCGGTGGAACATCACGAGCAACACTGAGGACGGTGGCTTGATGGGTCGGTACGCGTTAATCGGACGCATGGTGGATGCTGAGGTCGCCACGGGCCGCTTCGAGGTGGCACCGGGCGAGCAGATTCCGGTGCCCGAGGGCATGCGGATGTTCTTGGAATGGCTGCGTACACCCAAGAGTGGGTACGAGATCGAGTGCTTCCTGATGCGTCTGAGTCGCAACCCGCGCGACCTTGATGACCTCGTGGCGCGTGGCCGGCTCATCGAAGTGCCGGACGAACCGCTCGAGGCGATCCGTGCGCTGCGCGGGGTGATGCTCGTGCCCGAGTGTGTCGTCAACGGACGAAGCGGCGATTGGGCGCTCATCTCGGCTTGCTTCGATGACCCGGAAGGGTGGCCGTTGAGCGACCTGGGAGTCGAGATGTTGTTCGACTCACTCGCGGGTGAGGACATCCCCACGGCGTTCGAGCGACTCGCTCAAAACTACCTGTCGCCAGAGTTCACACTCGAGGATCTGGCTGACGACGTGTGGAATGGAAACTTGCAGGCGCTGCTCGCAGACGGGCTGGTTTGGTTGGCCGTCGCCCAGCGTGGCCGGCGGCGCCGGAAGCGCTCAGTGCGTCGAGGATGAAACCTGCTCGGCGTACACGATGTAGCGCTGAGCGGCGCTGTACAGCGGGTGGCAGGCGCTGAGAGTCAACAACCGCTTCGTCGGCTTCGCGCCAGCATGGTGCGGCACAGGTGCCCACACGTCGACATCCTTCGGGCTGACGACTTCATGCCCTGTGACCTTGTAGACGTAGGTGTGGTGGGCGGTGACGATCCGGATCTCATCGCCGGCGCGCAATTTGTCGATGTCGTGGAACGGATGCCCCCACGTCGTGCGATGTCCAGCCAGGCCGACATTACCGACCTGACCGGGCATCGCTGTGCCCAGGCCCCGACCCACCCCGTCGGAGAGATGGTTAAGACTCGTGGCCTCGATGATCGGCTCGACGTATTTGGCGCCGAACTTCGGGATGTACAGCAAGGCAAAGGGCGTGCCCTTCGTCGGGGCCGATTCATCCGACTCGCCGGGCAGCGTGCCGGAGTACCCCTTCGCCGGCGCTGAGGCTTTGATCTCGCCCTTGCCGTGCTTCCACTGATCCTGCAGTTCATGCACCGTTTTGGCATGCTCATTGGCCGCGATCATGTCCGTGCCGAAGATGCTCCACGCCAGTTGCCCCAGGATGAGCACTGAAGCCATCACCAGGGTGACTCCGAGGGCGATCAGCACATTGCGATGCGACGATGATCGCCTCGCTTCCCGGACGGCTGAGCGCGTCGGCGTGCTCACGCGCTCATCGCCGCAGCAATGTGGTGAATGCCGGCTCGTGCGCGCAGTGACGCCATGATCGCCAGTTCCTCTCGCGTCAACAGTTTGTGATCAGCACACTCGGAGATGAGGTGCGGAGAGCAACTGTACTCGCCGGGGACCTGAACACCCCAGACATGGACGCGTGCGCCCAGTTCGCGAGCCTCGGCTGCAGCGACCGAAAGATCCTCATCGCCGGCGACGAGCACAATGTCCTGCTCACCCCGACGCGCCGCTGCGACGAGGTCGCGATGGATCAGCGCGTCGACGCGCTTCTGCTCCCAGCGACCCTTGCGCTTGCGCAGCGGGCCGGTGACAAGATCTACGCCGTCGCAAGCCATCAATTCGCGATGTTCGGTCGACGGCGGCAGGTCTTCGCGCGCTCCGTCGTACCACTTGACGCGGATGTCGTGCATGCCATGGAGCAACTCAGCGCGGCCACGCAGATAGTCCACTGTTCGCTGGGTGTTCAGAAGGATGTCCTCTCGTGGAGGACGGTGGAATCCGGAGGAGAGAGCGTGCCCGGCACCCGTCATGAGGTAGCCGGCATCGACGATGATCGTATTCATACCGGTGATGGTGCGACGACGATCGATCAGGCTCAGAAATCGTCCACCGATGAAATCCGTCGCGAAGGTCGGCGGATCTTGCGTGTCGGTGTCGGAGCGACGATCGGGGCCGCCGGTGCGGGCACAACGGCGGGTGCCGCTTGCTCGGCCTCGGCTGGCGAGGTCACTGCTGTGGCGCCGTGAGGCTCCGGCTCCGGCTCCGGCTCCGCCATCTCGGTGGCATGCTCGAGCGGCTCGAGTGAATCCCACGTCGAGGCGAGATCGTCATGACCGGCCGGCTCGAACACCGGCGGCGTGACAGGCTCAGGCTCAGGCTCAGGCTCAGGCTCAGGCTCAGGCTCAGGCTCAGGCTCAGGCTCAGGCTCAGGCTCAGGCTCGACCGAACTCACGTCTTGCACCTGCGTCCAATCCGGCTCATCCAGCGAGGTACGCTGGCGCGCGGCCTCGACCGGCATCTCGGGTGAACGTTCCGGCATGATCGGCTCGTCGTCACCGAACAGCAGGACGCCCTGGTACTCGGAGACCTCGGTGGGTTTCGGTGCTGCGGGGGTGTCGTCCTCGTCCTCGTCCTCGTCCTCGTCCTCGTCCTCGTCCTCGTCCTCGTCCTCGTCCTCGTCGGATCCGATCTCGGTGCCTGCGGTGTCTTCGTAGATCGACCAATCCACGTCCTCATCGGGGTCTCGAGACGGCTCATCGTCCAGACTGAGCAACTCGTCGTCGTAGAGGAACGCCGTCATGTCGTCGGTGCTCAGCCCGTCACTCTCGAGATCCTTGAGCCAGGCGTCTTCCTCGGATTCCGCATCGTCGTCGCCTTCGAGTTCTGCGAGCGAGACCTCCTGATGTTCATCGGCGTCATCATCGTCATCGAAGCCCTCGAGGTCATCGAGAGACAGCTCGACGGTTCCCAGGTCTTGGATCTCTGCGTCCTCAGGGATCTCCACCAGTTCCACTCCATCACCGAAGATGTCGTCGTCGTCTTCTTCGATGATGCCGACAGCGGCGCGCTTGCGCGGGCGGAACGGCTCGATGTCGAGCACGTCGTGCTTCTCCTCGCCGGCCAAACGCTGCTCGAGTTCGTACATGAACGTCCCCGGCACTTCGCCGCCTTCTTCGGCGCCCTGCGGGGCGTACCACGACTGGATGACCATGGGGCGGTTGGCTGTGAGCGGCTCCCAGTAGCCGCGTCCGGGCGGGATGACATCGCCCAGGTCGGGGGCCTCGGTCCACGAGCGCAGCGCGCTCATCTTCTGGCCGGCGCTCGGGTTACCGAACAGCATGCGGGCCATGTTGTCCTTGAGGTCACCCGAGTTCGGGATGCTGCTCAGCGTGTTGGCGTCGAGCTTCTGCGTACCGAGCACGAGCGAGATGCTCGCAGCACGCCACTCACGCACGATCTTCGAGCTGAACGTTCCGATCTCACCGCGCATCCGGTTGATCTGCTCGAGGATCTCGCGCTCGGCCATGAACTCCGGGTCACTGGGGTCGGCCTTCGGCAGTTGCTCACGCACCATGAGCGAGGTGAACTCATCGATGAACACGACCAGACGTGGTGGTCGGAACTGCTCGGGGATGTCGTCCACCTTGGCGACGCGGTGAGCCTTCGCCAGTTGCATGCGTCGGCGTCCCTCGGCGTAGATCGCCTTGATGAGGGCGTTGGCGTCCTCGATGGTCGTGGCGAATCCCACGCTGTGCTCGCGCAGGAACTCGAAGTCGGCCGCTTCCTTCTGCGCGTCGATGACGGCAATCTGCATGCCTTGCAGTCGACATCCGTACAGCAGCACCTGTGCGGTGACCGACTTACCTGAACCCTGCGTACCGGACACGAGCGCGTGGGCGCCCTCGCGGAAGTTGAGCTCGACCGTGCGGCGGTC